>OMNV01005124.1:9931-23808 GCA_900303265.1 Brotula barbata | reverse complement strand
AATAACTGGACTTAAAAATGGAGCGAGCGGGCACGGTAAGGTGTTGTCAACTGCAACTGATCATCACACTCATACAGTAGACAAGCATGGAGCTGGTAAAAACTGATCGGCATAAATAGAGATATTCAACGCTACAGCCTGGTTATGCTTTCATCAGATTTTTTTTTTTAAAGTCTACAGGATTTAAATTGTTACACTGGTCACCTTAGAATCTACACACTGTACAATCTGTAGGAATGTGGTGTGGCACAGCTATAATTAAAACAAAAGACATTGCAGGAAAGTGTTGTTTTTAGACATCACTTTCATATCTAACCCGTATAAATTACATGACATAAATCAGTCTGTTTACTTATTTTTTGTGCAATTAATTACGCAAGAAATAAGTGTAATTTGCAGGACATGTGAGAATCCAGTAAGAAGAAAAGTAACATAATTACCTGATTCTATCAGACTTCAAATTACTTTGAGATTTTTGGGATTGAAGTTTTTCATGAATTGCAAAATTATTCGCTCATAGGATGTAGTGCTTTTTAAAATTGCAAAAAAGTGCAGAAATCGGCCTTTTTTTTTGAGTCGGTCATCGGGCACAACGCTGTTACAAGATAACGTGTGGAAATCTGTTATCAGCTGATTAAAACCGATAATCGATCCGCGAACGATTACGCTTTCAAACCGAATTGACAACACGCAAAACTTGTGCCCGTCGCTCCACTTCCTAACTCTGCTCGGCGGGAGAAGGAGTGAAACTCTCGGTGTGGAAAGGAGAAATACGCGTGGAAAAAAAAAAAAACTTACCAGGGGAGGAAAAAAATGTCAGGTAATGTTTCCCTCACGGTAAAGTCAAAGGGACGCACCGGGTGAAGAAGCCGTGGTCCTCTTTTGCTCGCGGAGATCTTCACACGTGACTGTGGAAGTTCACCATAACGCAGAGAAAATGAACAACAAGCTGCAGAGTAAATAAAAAGCTGGAATATTCCTCCGCTGGGCACCGCTGCCGGAGACGCGCGCGCACACACAAACACACACACACACTCTACCTCTCTCTACCTCCCTCTCTCTCTCTCTCCTGCTGTCTCCCGTCAACGCCGCTGTTATTAATGCAACAGAGGAAAAAGCAGAACGCCGAGTCCTGTTTCAATGACGAGGAAGAGGAAGAAGAAGACGAAGAAGAAGAGGCGCCTTGTTTTCACCCCCCCGTTACGATTCATACACACATCAACGCTGTATCCCGGCAAGCAAGTATATTTGGAACTAGAAACCCCCCCCCCCAGGGGAGGCACTTGCTTGCGCGCGGAGGTCTGTGTTGTTATTTTTGGGCGTACTGCGACCCCGTGTGACTTCGGGGCCACTTGCTATGTAAACACAAAGTGTTTCAACTTTGTTTCCCGTGGTGATTTCACGGTTTGCGCATTTAACGCACAATCCACCGAGTTCGGCGTCTTGTGCCGTAGAAACGGGCTTCGGTAGGAGACCCGCGTTCGTTGCTGCACCCGGGGAATCGAACGTGTAACGGGACTGACTCCAAACGCGGAATTAGGAAAGTAAATCCAGATTCAGTCAGGTGGAATTAATGCAAAGTCATACGGAAACGGAAACCCAAAGAAAAAAATCAATATTAAAGTTCCTACGACGTTTTTATTATGTGACACCGAGGTTAATATCTGCCTACGTTATATTTATTTTTTCCTCTTTAATCTGTAAATATGACTTTTTTCTTATTTGTGTAATCCGTTTGACGCTCCTAATTCAATAGTAAAATTCATAACCTTTTGGAAGGATGGGGAAAAAAGGGGAATTTCACGGATTCAAAATTAAAATAAATTACTGAATTTTCGTGTGCAACAGATTAACATATATATGTGTATTATATATAGAGAGAGAGAGATCAGCTGCAGCATCATTTAAATCAGATCAACAGTGTATAACTCAACATCAAATATGATATTTTTTGTTGCATATTACATCGTAAATATTAAAATTATTTTACATACACTTTAACAATCGCCCGGAAGTGTGATTACAAAACGATGTTATATTTCATTGCGATAAATAAACACGTTTTCATGTAGAGACCTTATTGTTTACAATAGATTAATCACACATTTGATGAAATAAAATCCTCGCTGAATTTAGAGCTAGATAATAAAGAGATCATACGAGGAAATTTTCACGCATAATTACGTTTTCCCCCCTTTTTGTTTGTTTGTTGTCTTTCTATTTACCTTCTTATTTTTGTCTGTTTTCACCCCAAAATCGGCGAAACATTGACGGTCAACAAATGCATGTCAGATTATTATCTAAAAGAATGTATATAAATACATATAAAACCAATATATACACTCGAGATGATTTTCATGTGTCTTTATTCGCACTTTCATTTGTATCGTTATTCATACACATTTCTGCTTCATGATGTGTTTGGTTTTTTAGTGGATGAAACGCTGTTTTATTTCACAGATGTATGAATTACGAAGGTGATTTGGTTCGTCTGCAATATACAAAAATAGTCAATATTTTCATGAAATTAATATGATCATAAACTTATTTTTTGCAGGCAGAACTGTTTCCACACATGAACAGTATAAACATACAGTTTTATCCTGCATCTTGTGCAAACGTGTACCAAAGCAGACATTCCTCTACGAAAAACATTACAGCCACACAGTACACACAGTCACGGTTATCATGTATGTATATTATGATTAAAGTACTTAATTAAATTGTCCAACGCATATACTCATTTAGTCTTTGTGTTACGAATCTCAATTTATGTTAAACCGGACTTCAAATAGACATGAAAAACATCTGGAAAGGACAGCTCTTCAAAGAATTGTGGTGTTATGCTGCCACCTACCGGTCAAATACCGAAGAGTATGTCCAAAGTCAAATAAGACCAGTGTGCTGTAAATTTCTTCTAAGTTTATGTATTTCTTTGGTTGTTTTCTCGACTCCTCACGTATTGGATGTTTCTTTAACATTGCCTTTTCATCACATCAGAAAAAATTAGTATGTAAACTCTGGAAATCACAATTTACCAGAGTCACGTTCTTTATTTTTTATGATCATACAGCGCCATCTGCTGATATTTGACGAAGCCTACAAGCTGTCATGTTGATAAACAGTGGGTGGACATAATAACACAAACAGTCAAGCTGTATCCAACTGGTCTTAATTTAACCTTTTACTTGAACTCTGAACACAAGATAAACACATTGATGAACACAAGAATTAGATGTTTTAATTTCAGGAATTTCTGAGGGTTTTTTTAATCGTCACGTCTCAAGGAATTTTGAGATTATATAGCATTTTCCACATGGTATAGTCACTTATTAATGAGTTACCACTGTGAGAATACCAATTAAATTCACCCAAAACCTGAACCGTTTGCCCTAGAGTGGTTTGGAGTACCAGCTGATTTACCTTTATTTTAGAGGTTAATTTGTCTCCCTCTAGTAAAATGAAGCTTTCTCTGCAAATGCAAATCAAATCACACATCCACATGAAAAAATATTCAGCTAATTGGAATTTTTATTTTAACTGATAACATTTGAAACTCATCTATATGTCATATAGGGCCTTTGGGAGCCTTTGTGATATATCTGTCCATGGAAAATTACACCTGAAAATGAAAATGATATAACTTCGACACACACAGACACACACAAAAAAAGTGTTATTTTATTTTATTTTTTATCAAAATGGGACATTAAAATGTAGAGCAAACGATCCTCTGAGGACATAAACCACTCAGCACTTCATATAGCTGCGGATGATCGTATAACGAGCATTAAAGTCTGTTTACAAGATAAACTGGATTTGAGGGCATTGTTACACTGCATACGAAGGATTAGTTGAATTAAACTTCCTTTCACAGATGGGGTGTGTTGTTTTACACACACACACACACACTCACACACACACACACATAACACACCACTCAATCTACTCTGGAGAATATAAGCGTATAATCTCCACTTGTTTGTTCCGACTCGCACTGAA
The DNA here is from genome assembly GCA_900303265.1 of Brotula barbata. Classification (NCBI taxonomy): domain Eukaryota; kingdom Metazoa; phylum Chordata; class Actinopteri; order Ophidiiformes; family Ophidiidae; genus Brotula; species Brotula barbata. Next base: position 19,806 of record OMNV01005124.1, on the reverse strand, counting down.
CGGAAACAACGAGGATGAAGTTATGAGAGGATCTCTGGCGATACTCGATCCAAACAGCAACTTTCACACGGCTGTGACAAGTCATAGTTTGATACATTATTGATCCTGGTGGAGAAATTCTGTCCTCGGAGGTCAGGTTTCAGCTGCAGAACAGCAGGTAAGAAGACAACTGCTGATCCTGCATTCACCCTCTCATTCACTATTCAATAAGAGGCTCTATGCAGAGGACTGTATAGAGCCACAGTTGGCAAAGCGAGACAGAACTCAGACTCAACTTTTCTTCTATATGTGCATTGTATGATTGGTGTTTGTTCATGGTTACTGGCCATTGATTGTCCACTACTTTTATGTGGCATCGTGGTTAAAACGAGCATGGTATTACTATTGGGTGTAATAATAATCCGGACTGGCAGCCTAATAACGATATGTTTTATAGCCGAATTATACAGCCTACCAACTATGTATTCACGTGTAATGTAATATAAGTAAAATTATTTCTCCATTTCTTTAAAACAATATATTTTTTATGTAAGCAGCAGACATAATGTGAGAACATAACTGAGAGGATGCCTGGCTTGCTCTGGTCTCGTTATAAGTGTCCTATTAATAGGTCTGGCTCAGACTCACAATGTTCAGCTGTAACTCAACTCCATCTATCAAGTCACGTCCTCTCTCTGCCTTCCCCTCTACAGTATCCCTGCAGCCAGGCTTGGGGCACTCTGATCTGTGCCACCCTCCGAGCCAGACAGACGGCAGGACTGGCAGAGAGCTGCCTCTTGTTTTTCCACACGGAAACCGTAGCCTCTCTAGTCTTGAGGCTTTATGGAGGATCTGTGTATCCGAAGCTTGGAAAAGGATGAGCTGATGGCGGACGAGGAGGAACAGGAAAAAAGAAGGGACCAAGAGGAGGAGGAAACAGAGGCCTCCTCTCCTGTGGCCTCCACAGATGAGGAAACAGACTCTGAACCTGAGTTGCCACTGGTCATTCGTAGGAAGGTGTCATTCGCTGATGCGTTTGGTCTGAATTTGGTGTCGGTCAAGGAGTTTGACAAAGTTGACGTGACAGAGTTGGAGACTTGCAAGTCCCCTGAGGAGGAGGTGACCCTTCCCGTAGAGGAGTTCTACATGTCGTGTCTGTTCACAGTCCCCTCATCTGCAGAGGAACTGGACGAGAGGCTCCAGGAGCAGATGGTGGAGCTGGAGAGCCTCGCGCTCCTACCGGGGACCACCACCCTCCGTGGCGTCATCAGAGTGGTCAACCTCTGCTACAGCAAGTCTGTGCACGTCCGCATCACCCTGGATCGCTGGAAAAGCTCCTTCAACCTGTCGGCGGAGTACGTGCCCGGATCCAGCGACAGGAAAACCGACAGGTTTAGCTTCACGTATCCCATGGTTCCTCCCTTTGAGAGAGAGGGGACCAGGGTTGAGTTCTGTCTGTGTTATGAGACGTCGACGGGCACTTTTTGGGCTAATAACAAGGATATGAACTACGTGCTGTTCTGCCACCAGAAAGGACAGGCAAAGGAGCAAGGGCCTCAAGTGCAAGAGGAGAGTAGCAGCAAGAGGAGCAATAGGAGCTGTCTCAAAGCGAACAGGTGAGAGAACCTGATGCTGGGTCTATTTTAAAACCTGCCACCGCTGAGCCACTGCTCTAATCCAAATAGACTGGAGGCTGCATCCCTATCAAACATCAATAGGTGTGGGAGTTGTTATATTCACATGAAATGATGGCAATTTGGAAAGATTGCTGCAAATCTCATCAGGGAAGTAAACATTCACGATGATTTGCTGTTCAAGGACAAGGCTGGCAGAAATCCACCTGAAATAGAAGAGTCCCAAATGGCTGTCATTAACTGTGGGAGGAAAGTCTCCAACCTGACAGAGAGAGAGTTAAGTTGTGCCATTCTTCCCATTAGGTGGAAGTACGAGCTAATAATGCTCGCTGGCTTGGCCTTTGTGTTTACTATGAACCGTTACGTCACTTTTCACTAATGGATGTTTGGATTGTGGGACACTTGTTGCCCATTTAAGGCCAGATGTCTGTGCGGCCTGTCCAGGTTTCCATGACGTCCCACTGTTCCAAGGGGAGACAGATATGCTTACATTAGCCTCTTTGACACCAATCGCCAAATTGCCAACCATTGTTATGTTCCTCCTGCTTGGGGAGAAATTGTTCCTTATTATGTGTGTTTTTCCAGTGCCGTGCCGTACCCGTATTGGCACAATATACACATTTTCCATGAAGTTCTGCACACATTATTGAAAAGTGCTTTTAGATAAAAACAAAGCCCGCAGCTCATTAATGTGGTTTATATTCAGAGCAAAGCTAATATGGGTCAGTTCGGAGCAGCGCAGGCTCGGTGTAAAGAGCGCTTTGAGTGACTGTAAACATAAATAGTAAACAAATAGTTTTGTACCTTGGTGTAATGCTACTCCTGTTGTATTTGAATAACAGGAGGGGAAGTGCTATAGAAAAGGCCAGGGACACCAATAACACAGCAACAGTTGCTGCAGGTGTGTATGCTTTATATTTACAAATGTATCTTGTCATGCACGTGTGTGTTTCTGTGGATTAGTTGACTCTGTGTGTGTGACTGTACCTACTGTATACTGTATATCCGTGTGTGTGTGTGTAATCAGACTTTGAACCTTGAGCTTTTAAGTCTTTTCATTTCTGTTGCAGGAGCAGAGGCCATACACACAGCAGGAGAGGCTGAGCAAAAGACCACAAGCTCATTATTCTCCAAAGGATGCAAACCTTATGTGAGGATCATTTATTTGTTTATTTAACAAAAATCAAATATGCACATCATCCTGTACTTTAATTATCACATGCATGTGCTTGCTGTCTGCAATAGCAGGATAATTGAGACAGAGCAGCGTGTTGCACTACACTGCCCCGTGAAACTAAGATGGGGTAGAGACGTTAACCTGACCCTCGAAAACATGTTATACAATCGCTGAAATCGCTCCCGTGCAGACCATTAATAATAAATCCACGTCTGGCTTCGAAAGGTGCAATGAATTTGACGATGTAAACAAAAACTTACCGGTTGAAGTTGCAATAGCGCTGCAAAATATTATTGCACATTTAGGCACTCAAAGGATCTGAAAGAAGCACGTGTGTGGCTGTAACATAAATACTGACATTAGGATTCAATGTGACTCGTGGCCTTTGCGCAAAGTTCAAGTAGCTCAAGCGTCAGCACTTGTTTGACCCATGACTGTGCCTTTTTTAACAGGTGGATAGTGTAAAAAGCCAGCAGAGAGCTGCCAGTCTACCACAAATAGAGGACTACATTTTCCACAGGAGGCGACAAGCACCAAAGGCTTTTTCACCTGGCTCAAAGACTGTCCTGAGGCCGACGATACACCATCACCGTCAAAAGAAGCAGTCCGGTCCGCAGGTCCTCACATACCACCAGATTCCACTTCTTACACTGGACTGGAATGATGACAAATCACATCAACGCAGAGCTGCAGACTCAGATGATATTTGGACTGAAGAAAATAAAACCACATTATCCAAAGCATCAGAGGAAAATAAAGACAATACACCCTCAGTCAGTGACATTTGGGACGCCTTTCTTAACAGAACAGATGAGAACGTTAATGAAGAAACCTCTGTGTGTGATATATGGCAGGCATTTCTTAATGGGCCAGACTGTAAGGATCATTCTGCTGTTCCAGAGTCAGAATGGCTGCAGACAGCAGCATCTGTGTCGCCCTCCAATGATAAAAAGCCCCAAACCCAAAATACAGCAAGCAATCAAGAACACATATTTCATACGGGCACAGACACAGCCGCCCACTTACAAGCACACCCCTCCGACGTATGGCAGCCACTGTCACCCACTCACGCAGCATTGTTGGCTAACGTCGCCCTGAACACAGAAGAGAAGCAGCCAGCAGAGGCGTGCGTCACTACCCAGAGAGATGACAACACAGCGACACTCGACACGTCCCAAAAGTCACAGACAAACTCTGTAACAGACACTTTCAGGGAATCTGGCCTCACGGGGGCAGCGGCTGTGTCCGAGGGCTTATTTGACACTTCAACTCACTGGCACGAGTGTGCGATCTGGGAGGGAGAGAGAGACGGGGAAATTATACGAGCAGGAGGAAATGGAGGAGATGAGCCCTTCACGCCACCTATAGCTGACTTGGTAACAAGCTCTGGGGAGACAGAGACAACAGACATGACAGCGATGCCAGAGTCTCAGAATGCCGTCACTGTTGATAGGATCTCACAGCGAGCAAGGCTGGATGAGGTCCCTTTTTCCAGCAAGGAGAGAGAGCCTACAGGTACTGCACACAATGTGATGGATGACATGCTGGCATTTAGGGAGACAATCAGACAGGGGACAAAGGATAGGGAGAGGTTTGTCTTCACATCCACACAAGGAGAGGAGGACAGGTTCACGCCAAACTGTACAGAAAAGAAAGTAAATACGGGAGAAGAGAGATGGAGGCCTCAAGCAACCAGGGAGTGGAAAAACTCTCAGAGGCATGAGGATGAAGAGCGCCTAAGCAGTGAAAATTCTTTAATGCAGAATGGAAGAGAAGAAGATGAAACGAGAGCTGCAGAAACGCGTGAGGACAAATTCAGACCAAATCAAACGTGTCAGGACAAAATCAGGCAAAGCCAAATGCTGTCAGGTGAATTCAAATTAGATGAATTAGAGCACGATGCGGCATCAAAAGGCCAAGTGTTCGATGGATTCAGCAAGACAAAGGCCGGGGCGGAACTTTCGTTTTGTACAGCAAGTGAAATGACAAATGGATTGATGGCCGCAGACGTTGAAATTAATCAGGAGGCTTGGCAACGTAATGAAAAAGCTTTACAAATGAAATCACCCATCTGGCAGGAGGGAGATCCATTAATATTTTCAAAAGTAGAAAATAAACAGTCAAGGCCAAAGCCTGCAGCAGAAGAGTTCCACATTCAGGCAGTAAAAGAGGAGAACTCGGCACAGACACCAAAGGAGGAAAACATTACGCTGAAATGTAGCGAAAAAGTTCAATTGGAAGAGGGTAAAAGCCAGAGTCACGGTGGAATAATTCAGAAACAAAGAGACTGTGGAGATGTAAATGTAGCAGTACAAACCAGTGAGGAAGTTTATGGGGAAAAATACACCACGGAGCCAATCCAAACTAGAAATGGTGTACAGAGTGACCCGGCATATGGCAAAATTGTGGCTTTTCCAACTGATGAAACTGTATCAAACGGTGTGGAGACTGTGGAACAAAGGTGGTGTCAGACACAGGAGAGTACGATCGGTCAAAAACAGGATGCAGACAGAGAAGTAACACCAGAGAAAGTTTCCTTGAATAAGAATCGTACAGAGGAAGACACTTCAGCTCTACCCCAACGGCAACATGAAGCCTTAAAAGGGAACGAGGACGATATGAGTCAGAGATATCCAGATAAGAGGGTGCGTATTGAAAAGCTGAATATAGAAGCAGAGGAGGAAATGATGGGGGAGAGTAAGAGCGTGTCTGCTAAATTGGAGGAACAAGAGCTGTCGGTAGATGTAGGAAGTTCGCCGCACGGTGAATATAAGAAGTTGTCAGAGGGAACAAAGGACTCCATTACTGAGGAAAACACCAGAGCCCTCGAACTGATAGAACCAGGCTTGGAGGGGATCTTCACAGAAAGACCTGGACAGGTTTTGGTCAGGTGGAAAGAAAAGACCTCGAACAAAAGTATGAATGTTGAGGGTATACGGGGTAATCTAGCAGATTTACCAGGTATTCTAAATGACATGGAGAACGACGCTAGGTGTAATGTCTTAACACCAATAAGTCAATTATTACCGGAAACAAAACATACTCTCTCAGACTTCCATCTAGACTGCAATGCTATCGTTCATCTTAATCAAGATTGCAGCCTCACTTTAAACGGTACAATTCAACGTAGGCTGTCACTGACCGTCCAAACTCTCAGTTCTCCAAAAGACGAGGAAAGCTTCACCCACATTAAGGACATATCAGTTTCCCATCAAGAGGTGTGTAGGCAGGAGAGCTTTATGCAGTCAGCGAGCTCTTCCTCTGAGTCCAAATTTGTCATGTGCTGGAGGGTACTTTGCTTCCTGACTTATATCACCAGAGCACTAGTATGCTCCCTCCTAGTGGCTGGATTCTTCATTGTTTCTCTCCTCTATGACTTCTCAGCATGTTCTGTACACCACATACTTTCTCTCTGTTGGTGGATTTGTCAGTGGAAGAGACATCGGGTGGTGGAAGTCAAAGGGAAGTTGGGATAGTTCTCAAAGGATAGGAGTAGAATGATGATGGGATCTAAAAAAGTAGGTGGAAAGTTCTCGAAGTGTAGGAGGGGTATTCTCAAAAGGTAGGTGGAGTGTTCTCAAAAAGCAGGAGCGTGCTCAAAGGGTGCGATGGGAGTTCCCAAAGGTTAGGATGCAATTTGCTAAATGGAAGGAGGAGAGTTTTCGAATGCTAGGAGGGGAGTTCTCAAAGAGTAGGTGAAGAGTCCTTAAAGGATAGAAAGAGGATTCTGAAAGGCTAGAAGCGAGTTCTCAAAGAGTAGGAGGAACATTCTTAAAGGGTGGATGGGGAGTTCTTGAAGGAAACTCTTAAAGAGTAGCAGAAGAATTCTTAAATGTTAGGAGTGGAGTACTAAACGGTTGGAGGGGAATTCTCAAAGGTAGCTGGAGAGTTCTCAAAGGGTATGATGGGAATTCTCAAAGGTAGCTGGAGAGTTCTCAAAGGGTATGATGGGAATTCTCAAAGGTAGTTGGAGAGTTCTGAAAGGGTAGGATGGGAATTCTCAAAGGTAGCTGGAGAGTTCTCAAAGGGTAGGACGGGAATTCTCAAAGGTAGTTGGAAGGTTCTCAAAGGGTAGGAAGGGAATTCTCAAAGGTAGCTGGAGAGTTCTCAATCTATAGGATGTGAATTCTCAAAGGTAGTTTCAGAGTTCTCAAAGGGTAGGACGGGAATTCTCCAAAGTAGTAGGAGAGTTCTCAACAAGTAGGATGGGAATTCTCAAAGGTAGGATGAAAGGGTGGGAGGAAAGTGTGGACGGGTGCTATGTGTACGTTTTAAACATCAATACAGCATTGTCAAATTCATTTTGGTGTTTTTGTATCTTATATAATTATGATCACAATGGTCAGTAGCTTCTGTTGTATGATTTAGGCAGTACCGCTGCTTGTAGGATCACATTTCTCATCAGTCCTGTTTGGCAAAAACACAGTTTTGTTTCATGGATAAACATGTGAGAGCACATTTTTCAATTGGTAATTGTTTTACTTACTCCAGCGTCAGCTAATGTGGAAAAATTACTGAAAATACAAAATGCCACACAGAGCAACTGGAATGTGTGTGTTTGGAGTGTTTGGAGTGAATTTGAGACTGGGGAGAGACATGTTTGTGTGAATCAAGTCCAAACATGAGCAGCGGTAACACTGGAGCAGATTCATATAATCTTGAATATGAGTGAGTGAATTGTGTGTAAACGGTCATTTAAACAATGTGTATGATATGTTTGGCTATTTGCTGTGTTTTATGGGCCCAATTTTATTTTACGCCATACCAAATGGAACAAAGTGGCAAAGTGTTTGATTCCCGTAGATAGAATATGTTTGCATCAGATTTGTCACATTTCCTCTACTTGCCTCCAATCAATAAAATAGATTTATATCGATTAAACACAGCACTTGTGTGTTGCCCTGATTTGAATGTTTATACAGCACTACACCTTGATCCCCCATGGAAAACAACATCAACAGGTCAACTGAGGAAACAATGTTCATAATACCAGCTAGCATCTAACGTTACAGAGCCCCCAAAGTCCTGTAAGGATATATTATATATAGCTTATGCAAACGAAATAATTATCTTATATTATCTTGTTACCTTTAGGGACCTCTTCAACCAGTTCACCCGTCATAAACAGCAAACTGACTGGTCAAACATACTTAAAAAAATCAACAAACTCTTAAAAGTATGAATGTTGCTGACCCCCATCGGCTTCAAAGAATATCCCTATCATTCCTTTACTATGCAAATATCAACTTAATAATAAAAATAATAATCATCATGTGTGCATAAGAGAATAACTTGTTGGATTTTAGGGTCTCTGTATAGTTTAACTATGTTTTGTTAAATTTGTTTTTTAGCTTTTTTGAAGTCTAAGTTCATGCCAAACCACCCAGATTCTGCCTTGATTGAAATTCTCACTGATCGACCTGCACAGGGAGCTTAGCCTTGCTAAATCACTCTGCTTCAGATGAACTTGTTACACTTCATCAACTCCTTCATTAGATTTTGATTACTTTCTTTGTGGTGTTTTCACTCACTTTGTAACCGATAATACACAGATAATTACACTTATTACTTTTAACAAAACCCTATCTAGAATAACAATTTCCCAAATAATCGCTACACCGTGCATTCATAACAGCAACAATAGCCGACTGTCCAGTTATTGTATTGTGCTGGAGTGTGTGTGGCGGATAAAATCCGCAGTGTAAAGCTTCACTGCTCATCTTCTCTGCTTCATAACAGTTGTTCAGCTTTGGTGGAGACAAGGCCTATTATGGGTTTTTAATGGCTCCCTCATACCTCATATGAATGGCCTGGTCAGTACTCATCTAAGGAGGCTGTAGGGTGATTGGAAAAGGTCAAACTTGCTGGCAGTATTTCACAGACTGTATTTTCAACTGTCATGTACTCTCTCGGTATCACTCACATGACCAGATGATTCACTGAGCCCGAGATGACTCGTGCTCTTCACAGATGGGGGAATCGGTCAGCACTTCTGTATTCTTGGAGGTGCAGAGTGCTATAAAGTTCAGTTTGTACTTAGTAGTAGTGTATTGCGTTGTGAAAAATAATCTGAATAGTTTGAAGGGCAGCATTTTGGATTACTAATTCTGTGCTCCCACATGATGACATATAATATGGTTTAAAATTTTGGTATGTTCATGTTTGGCACTTGCCATTAGCACGCAGGCCAGGGTTGTACATGGATGTTGTACACCAAGGCTAGGGTCATACATGGATGTTGTACACCAAGGCCAGGGTTATACATGGATGTTGTACATGTTTAGTGTTTTTCTGATGCATGCGATAGCCGCACACTGCCCCACAAAACAATGCGATAAGTTCACAAGATGCACTACAACACAAAATAATGTAATAATGTCAATTTTTGACATGCGATGTCATACACCTGACTGACAGACAGACAGACAGACAGACAAATAGACAGATACACAGATAGATAGATAGATAGATAGATAGATAGATAGATAGATAGATAGATAGATAGATACTATATTAATCCTGGATGGAAATTAAAGTCATCCAGTAGCTAATAACAACAAGACACCAACAATGACAAAAACAACAATGATAAAGGAAGCATAGAATATGGTTAATGTATAGATAATGGATGGATGGACTCCCTGCTGAATCAGTTTTATCTAATGTCAATGCTGTCATCACCTCAACATTCAAACAAATAACTTCTACTGGCCTTTATCATTAAATGCAAGACATAACATGAAAAAAACCCAATAAAGTTTATTGCAACAAGTCAAAATGAGATGTGAGCATGTCCAGCAGATATCAGTGAGCACACTCGGATTATACTACTGTGAGTTTAAACTGATGGGCTGAGACAAATAAATAAACTACACTTGGTTTGCCAGCGTGTCCATAGTTGAGCCTGATGAGGTAACTCAGTGCTGGAAATTATGAAAAGTTATACCTTAATTAAAATGTCAAAATGTTCAAGATGTTACTGCATGTCGAAGAAAGAAGTAGAGGGAAGCTGTTTTAGAATTGGAAGGCAAAACCACAGAAACACATTTAATGGCCCTAAAGATGAGTTGAAAGATGTAGGGGGG
>OMNV01005120.1:234580-244942 GCA_900303265.1 Brotula barbata | reverse complement strand
ATCGTAGGGCCCTACCCCTCCTGGTGGGTGTTCAACCTGCTTCTGATCCTGCTGCAAATTCTTCACTCCTTCTGGTCCTACCTCATAGTGAAGACAGCGTGCCGAGCCATCTCCAAAGGAAAGGTGAGTCACAAAATGAACTGACATCCTAACAAAGCAGCACCTCCTTTATTTTATGATGTCATTTTCCCATTTATACCTGCTCCTTACATACCAGGCTGCTGTGCTGCCACAGGGTTTCAATTTACCTCCACAATATTTGGAGTACTTCCTGTCATGGCATCGTAGATGATGGCAAAATCAGTAATCACATGTCGGACATGGCGGTTTCTATCTGGACCTGTCAGGATTATGATAATTAATTCAATTAAAATTAAAGAAAGATTAAAAATGTCTGTAATTTCTTCAGAAGTTTGTTTTTCGGGCCGCCCCAGTGGCTCAGCTGGTAGAGTGCATGCCACATACCGCAGTGGCACAGGTTCGATTCCATCCTGTGACCTTTGCTGCGTGGCATCCCCTCTGTCTGCCCTTTACTTCCTGTCTATCTCTCTACCATACCTATGACAAGAAAGCAGCAATGCTGCCAAATTTATTTCCATGACCCCTGAGGCCCTGTTGCTAGCATACTGTATGTATTAATGATTCAAGTGTAACGTGCAAAGCCAGATACACACTGCAAGATAATTCAGCTCATTTTGGTCCCTCATCCCAACAATCTGAAGGACAAATTCATATTTTTTTTGCTGGTTCGTAAGTAGTTTTGCCTGATTGTCCTGTGGTCCTGTAGTCCAGCATCATGTGACAGAAGAGATCGTAAATTCACAAATTGTCACATAACACTTTGTACTCTCCTACTGCAACAAGATTCCATGACTTGTAATTTGAATTTGATTGCGATTTTGCATGATTTGTGGGAGTTTTCGTGCGGCTAAACTCTGGTATGTTGTGAATGGAATCTATTAGCGTGCGTTGTGCTGTTGCAGCCAAATTTGTTCTCCACGCTCAGGCTAAACAAAACCCTGAGAAATGTTCTATTTTAAGTCAGTATGTGTGAGCTGTCTTGCGTGTTTACCATCTGGTAAGATTTGAAAGATCTTGCAGTGTGTACCCAGCCTTGGTAAACCACATTGGAGTTCACCGTTAAGGCTTTGACTTTCTCTTTCTGTTCCTTACGCTAACAACAAGGTGGGAAAATGGAATCCTTTACATGTAAGTAACATTAATGTCAAACAGCTTCTTTAAACTGTGTGATTGTGCGATCAGCTGTGTAATCACCTCACCCATCGCTCAGCCTGAATTTAATATGATTCATCAAATTATTCATCTATTTCATTCATTACATTTTCATTTAATTTGTCAATAAAGTTGTATATTCTATCTCATAATCGCCATCTGTTGCATCTTTTCTTGCATCACTTCCCCTCCATATTTTGTCCATTTATGTGTAAAATGCGACTACTTTGTTTTCCTTCAACTGATCGAGAAAATGCAGATGATGAGACACGCATGTCAAGCATCATAATTTGTGTGTCCCCACATTTGGCAGAGCTGGCGTTTGCAAATAGATTTTAATGGTAATTAGAGCTCGTTGCTTGGCATTGATTGGCAGATTACCTCCCCGGTTGACTCACCAAAGCACATTTGTTCCGCTCTTATGCACGACTGTCATGGATAATGGCAGCGATAAGGATTTCAATGAGAAAAATAATATCCGTAATCATCCACCGACTTCTACAGGTTTCTAAAGACGACCGCAGCGACATCGAGTCCAGCTCTGACGAGGATGACAGTCCTTCGTCCGTGCAGAAGCACCACAGCAGCGCCACCAACGGCACCAACAAAACCCACGGGACCAACGGTTACCTGGCAGGAGCTGTGTGTGCAGATGAACACTGACTAATCTGAAATCGCACCGCGGGAGCCATGCTACAGACATCTGTGTGTGTGTGTGTGTGTGTGTGTGTGTGTGTGTGTGTGTGTGTGTGTGTGTGTGTGTGTGACTGTGATGGAAACATGAACAACATTGCCTGTCTGGTACTGGACGTTCTTCATAGATGATGCAGTTTTGTCATCAGTTTAGTTCTGAACTAACTTCCTCTTGCAATGTATTCTTTTCATCTAAATATTTGCATCGAACTGCACTCAGTAAACATCGCAGCACTCCGATCGGTACAAGCAGTGAATGGAAGCATTCCACTTTACGGTGTAAGCATGATACTCCAACATCCAGTAGTCTGGCATACTGAGGGGTGTTCTTCGTTCCGTTCATGTTTTTCCATGTTATTTATTTTTATAGTTGTGTTTGCAGATGATGGCCAGATGTCTAATGTACTTTTGTCAGTGTTAAACGATTAAATCAACACAGCAGTTCTGTTTGTTTTTGTTGTCACACAGCACATTATGGTTCCAAGTATTAGCAAAATGCTGAAGATCTGGGTTTTCTTTTCATGCTACGACCCCAAAGATATGCCAAAACGATGACCGAGTTCGTCTTCACTCACAAATGGATCGCAAGGTGTGAAGTTTACTCACAAACACAAACATTCTCCACTCCAACTGTATATGAGATGTCAATAACAGTATTATGTGTGTGCAAACGATATGGCTAGACGCCGTATTCCCTATTGAAGCATTTTGTTAAGTATTCTGGTATACTTCTGGTATAAATTTCATTAAAGGTCATTTGCCCTGTTGTGAGGCAGACATGAGTCGTTTGAATTACTCAATAAAAAAATATGAAGTTCACAGATATACGTGTGTGTGGATCTGTTCTATTTGAATTCATCACAGGAAAGGCATTTGTCGAACAGATAATAATTTTGTATTATTTTACATTTAAATTCATTTGATTGATTCATTCACTGAATGCAGAGAAGCAAATAATTGATCCTATATATGAAAATATAAATATACTCTCATGTAGTTCAGCTTTGTTACAGAACATCTAAGGCTTCTTTGCATCTGTTTTGTTATTAGTTGCAGGATTACACAATTTTTTCGTAATAACAAATAACACAGAATCAACACAGAACAACCAAGCTGAGATGATAATAATTGTAACTGGTTTTTACATTAATAGTTACAGATACGACTACTTATCGAAGGTCAGTGTATCATTCCAACACATTTTGTCCGGCCCTGTTTGGCCTTGGTGGAGGTATGCACTCTCTATGACCTTCTAGGTTACATATTACCGCACCTTTACGACGTTGAATACTTTTGACTCCATTTTCTTAGAGCTCAGCGTTGTCTTGTGTCTTCTCTGGCCATGTGGCTGTAGTTTACATTTGTGGGTGTTTTTTTCTTGCTCTGTGATTTTCCTTTCTGTTCCACACTGAGAGCTCAGGTGATTTCCGCATGAGAGTCTTTAGGAGAGGGAGGAGGAGGGGGGCAAAGTTTCAGGTACAAAGTCAACAAACGCCTCAGCGCCTGAAGATGAAGGACCCGATCAGCACCTGCTCTGTGAGTTTTTCTTTTAAACAAAAACGAGAAATATAACATTCAATTCAATTCAATTTTATTTATATAGCGCCATATCACAACAAAGGTTATCTCATGGCACTTTACAAGTGTGCTGTATAGACTCTGTTAGTCACAATGTACTCTTAAACTACAGTCATTGCGATACTTTGGAGCAGGTGTGAAAGTCTCATGAATCCTAATCTGCTGTGTTTCAGTACAACGACTTGTATCAAAATGTGAAACGATTTTCAAAAACTGGGGAGTACTTCTGTAAGGAGCTCATGACAGTTTTTCAACAAAGGTATGTTCAGCTCCGGAGGCCTTCATCAGCCGCTTTACACTGAAACCCACAGATTTATAGAATGCCTTGTAGTCATTAAATGTAATATACAGTACATTTATAAAGTGCGGTTTACTAACCACAAACTTCTCAAGACGCTTCAAAAGTCCCGTCTGCTCTTAAGAATGTGTCTTAATGACCGCATGAGTTACTGTTTGACTCGGCCGCTGCTCCTTCCTGTTGCAGGGCAGAGCTGGAACACACGTATGCTAAAGGACTACAAAAACTTGCCGGCAAAGTTATCAAGGCAGCCAAAGGAATGACAGATAAGTAAGAGCATGTAGACGTTTGTGTTTGTATTCTACATTACCTCTGGTTGGGAATAAAGACATGATAATGATATGGCAAATAGCACACACACACACACACAGTGAGGTGGATGTGATCAAAACAGAAGCAGATGTCAAACTAATGAGGCCACAGCTGTAACCTTTTCACGTTGACTTCCTACCCAGCTCCACCTACACCGCGTGGTGTCATATATCAGATGAGATGTACTCCAGAGCGGGCGCCCACAGGTAGTCTACAAACACAGCTCAACAGATAACTGTAGAACCGATTGAATGTTAGATTTCAACCAAATGCGGCGTGTTGTTCTCTTTTCAGAACATTAGGAACTGCATTTCAGCAAGATGCAATTCTGGAGTTACGGCAAACCTTAGATGAGCACAGCAGGAGGAAGAGGCCTGTATGCACTTCATCTGTAGCTCCACTGATCTCTGAGTATAAAATATCGACCCTGCTTAGCATTAAGCCATATTGGATCTGCATGAGTCTCCCTTCTCTGTATTTTAATAGCTCGATGGTGTCATTGAAAGAACGGGGAAACTTGTTACTACTAACTGGAACGAGCAACTCAAGGTAAAAAAAATTCTCCTCCAGAGAGATGCACACAGAAACAACACCAGAATAAGCTCACGCAAACGGATTATTCCCAGATGTTCAAGCCTTTTTGCACGTATCGGTGTAAAGTGCTTACGATTATAAATGCAATGTGATGAGCTATAAAAAGTGCGAGTTGATGTTTACCAAAACTGCCATGATGTACAAAAGTAATTGCTCCTATAAAATGGGTGGAGTGCTCATATTGGGAAGTACTACGACATTTATTATGATAATTATAATAAAATGTTGTCGTCAGACATAATGATGCCATACAGTTACTGTACTACGCATTATACAAACATATAATCTAATATTTGCACAGTAGCTGTAGTGCATATGCAATGCTACTAGTACTAATCCTGATTTGTGTTATATTTTGATATCGGTCAACCCCTATGAACAATCAAATGAACATTAAAGCTTCACAAAGATTGGCTTTACTGCAGCGCTCTTACATTACATAATAAACTGCTGACTGGAGCTTACAATGCACGATAGATATGGGCTTTAAAAAAGTCTTCCCAAAGTAACTTTTGCTTAACAATCAGAAAAATAATCAAGTCTTGTGTCTTCAGTTTGATTTATAGTGTGTACGATTTTATATATGCCGTCTTGTCTAAGCAGATGAAAAAGAAATTGGGTGGGATAACAAGAGAGCACGAGGCCCTTTTCAGCTTTGTTGAGAGTAACAAGCGCATTTGCACAGAGAAAGAAAAACAGAAGGTAAGCTGATGATTTCCCACCAGTACCTCCTTTATGTTTTCCATGTATAATTCATCTCCATTGCTAAAGAATGCGCCCTGTTACTCGCTGCAGATGCTTAACAGGCTGAGTAAGTCAGCAGAGATGCAGGCGAGGGTGGATGAAGAGTACTTTAATATCAACATGGAGGGTCATCACATGAGACTCAAGTGGGAGAACACACTGAAACACTGTTACCAGGTGAGTGTGCGAGCATGAAAGACTGTGGTGACGCTCAAGGACATTTCAGCATCGATAGGAGTTCAAACAGGGATTTTTGGTTACAGAAAAGTCCACCTAGCGCCCGAGCAGCATACGCCTCCCACATGAGGGATACAGGAAGTGTTCTGTTGAAGGACACTTTGTAAGGATGTGTCTTTGTTAGTGCACAATGCCTCCTCCTTGAACCAAGGACACAGTCTTTCTAACCTACAAAGCAGTTTTCTCACATTTTCATCTCCTGACAATCATCAAATAGTAGTAATGAGTCATCTGCACGCGCTGAACAAAAAGCATCCAAGCACAATTGTGTGTCCTCCTCAGATCCTCCACGAGTTGGAGAAACAGCGAATTGAACTGCTGTGCAACATTCTGAACAGATACGACCTCCACATGTCCAGCTTTGGACAGGCCCTCACACATGTAAGGCATCCCCAACGCATGATCTGCTCCCACGTACATTAAAACGCTTGTTGATATTGTTTTCTGTTATGTTTGTGTGGTGGAATATTGCTTCTAGGGCCAAAAACAAGTTGAGCTGGCAGTCCAAATGGTGGACCTGGAGAAGGACCTGAAGATACTGGCTGAGGAAAACAGCGTTGTCAAGGAAGAAAACAAAGCAGAGTTTTTGATGGTTGATTATTTTGTAAGTCTGCAGCTTTTCTCTTTGTGTCTCTTATTGCATTTTCCTGATCATTTCTGAAGGGAGTCCATGAGATGAGGATACATACGGTACATTTACTCAGTGTTTTATGACCGGGAGTGACGTGAGAGTACAACATGTAGATGACAGATATTAGACATCAGAAGAACATCATCTTAACTGGAGGCATTGGCTTCATCTGCATGATGTTATCTGTGTCCTGCATTATCAGGAAGAAGACAGCAAGTCACTGATGGACAAAGATAGAAGAAGAGATGCCATCAAAGTCAAACTGCAGCGTCTGGAGGAGAACATTACAAAAACAAAGAAAGACTGTGAAGGCAGGTGTTTCTCCAATAAACTACAGCATATCGTTTCTCTGCTTCATCTTCCATGGGGGACTAAGATGGCCAGGGAAAACTAAAAAGTTAGTTATGGTAGGGGGTGACTGATTAATTTTGTTTCTGACCTTCTCATTGCAGGAATTGAGAAACTGATGAAATCATACTCTGAAAACCCGTCATTTTCAAACCAAAAGAATATTGAGGAAATTGAACAGCACCTTGATGAGGTCTGCAGTGAAACAGCATTAAATTGATCACAAAATGAATTGCAACATTAGTGAGAATTAAACACTCTTCCACTTGTACTTGTACAGAGCACCCTAAAACTGCACCTTCTCGAAGCCACTTACTACAAACTGTCCATGTCACTGCCTGAGTTAGAGGGACATCCCAAGTCCCTCCATCAATTCAGAGACAGCATCAGAAAATTGAAAGACAAGGTAGGAATGTGTGTGTCTTCCATGTGTGTGATTAGATCTTACTACTTAGTGTGGGATTATAATTTTAAGAAGTTATAATTAAATTCTAAGTGCTAAAAGTACTACCAAGTGTTTTCTAGGACATTGAGATTTCTACTTCAATCATACAACAGTTTAAACGTAATCCCAACCATTTTCTCAAGGACTCAGAGCACAGTGTTGTTGAACTGACACGCCCAGTCAAAATCAAGAAAACCCCGATCCGATCCAGACGATCTCTGAGGGCTTCCATAATTTACAAAGGACCTGTTCTGGCTGCATCACGTGAGCCTTCATCAAGCATTGCCGAGGACCCTACCCCTTCAGCTGCATCACAACAAACTGTGGTTGTAGATCATGGCGGTGCTGTTAATGGGGCCCTACCTCAAACTAATGAGGACGACAAAGGACAAGGTAACATATCTGTAAATCAAGAAAAAGATTTATTACTGAGCATGGTAGAACACTGAGAACGACATAATGAAGTAAAAATAAACATTATGATTGAACAGGTCTGTCCAGTATTGGAAAATGCAAGGCCTTATACAACTACACACCCGAAAGCAAGGACGAACTTAACTTGAGAAACGGTGAGTTGACAGAACTATTAGAGAACAGCTGGGGCTGATCACTAACTTCACACAATTAATCAAACTGGATTTGATTTTCACAGGAGATCTTCTAGACATCTACCAAAAGGAAGAGGATGGCTGGTGGTTTGGTGAACTGAATGGGCAGAAAGGCCACTTCCCTGCTACCTACGTTGAAGAGCTGCCCATCTGAAACCTGACCATTAATGAACAAAGCTGCTTGCAAAACACAACTTTTAACTCTTAAACACAGCTTTATTTAAGTGAAAAATAACAAAATATAACAAAATTAACAGTCATACTGTTCACTGCTTTGCTGTGTCTGGTTGCCGTCATTTGACAATTCTTCATTTGACCATTGTCACCTTTTATTTCTAGTTTAAAAATGTTAGTCTGCTGATATTTCAGTCAAAGTGTTAGTCATTGTTGTTTATAGAGTCAAGATTCCTGCTGCTGAGTATGTGCACGCTGGGACTTCCTTTGTGGGCTTAGGTGTCATATTCTAAATATAACACTTTATTGATCAAGGCTGACCTGAGATATTGTGTATGTTTAATAACGTGTTTTATTAAAACTGTACAGATACAATTCAAATTTGTCACTGAAAAATAAAATTACACACAAGAACAGCACATCGTCTTACCAGTTCTAAAACGACTGCTCTTTGAAGACTAAACTTGAGAACATAACTTATCTGAATGTTGTATAATTACAGGTTTGAACTCAAATGAACAATCAAAGAGACGTTCTTACTTACTGTACCCATTAGTGGTGTGTGGTGTATATTTGCTCTTGGATAGAGCTTAAAAACTGAACTAGTTTGCTTGTGACTAAAAAGAATGCAAACAGATCTTTGTAAGCTTACATTACTGTTAAGTGCCTCTTTTCTTTTAAGCCTTGAGTCTGAACAAAAGTTTCTATTTTGAGCAACGTGCCAGTGTGATGAAGCCCTTCCTGACATTTGCAAGAAAAGCTGGCAAGTTATTGGTCTCCTTAAGCCTTCTTTCCAAAGCTGGTAAACACTCAAGGGGAGGGTCACTTGACACAACTGTAGGGAATAAAAATACTTTTGTAAACATTATGGAAGCCATTTATAATGATAGTGACAGAGTGGAAAAATAGGGGGGATAAAGTGGCAGTCATAAATTATTTGCAACAGGTTTTTGAGTGATACATTAAATCTAAGAGGTGCAGTATGTCTGTGTTTGTCTTACTATGGTATGAGCTGTCTTCTTTGATTCCCATTGTGATGATGTAGGCACTGTCATCGTCTACAGGGTTGATGTATTTGAAAATGAACTGCACCATTTCACCTTTTAAAATAAAAAGACATAGTGGCCACAGTCATTTGAACCAAAAACAATGCTTTTTTTTAGAACAACACGGTGATGGATACAGTTATAGCAGATTAATACAATACACAAAAGGCACAAGCTACAGGCATATAGTTAACAAATAATATTTTACCTTGGATTTTTCTGATCTCCAACCCCAAATGATCCTGAAACATTTGTCTGGCTTTCTGGAGAATCATCAGCCTGTTTTTGTTTGCTTTGTTTTGAGACACGATTGCTGAGAATAGAAAAGACAGGTGCAGGTATGAATAAATGTTAATTATGCTATGCTGCAGGCATAAATCAACCTTTTGTTTTCAAACAGCAACTTGCCATCTCTCATCATCTCCTGTTCTTCTCTGAGTTTCTCTATCTTCTGAATCATTTCATCTTTCCGTGTGTCTTGCTGCATCTCAGATATGGCTTGCTGTTTCTCCTTCAGCAATATATTCTTTTGCTCAAGGTCTGGAGGACAAAAACCAAATCAGTCCTACTGGGTGCACAATCAAACAAAACAACTGAGCACCAATGAGCAAACGTGATTAAGATTATCGCAGCATCATATGATTCTATCTTTGTCAAAAATGAGTAAAGCACCGAAACTTAATCAGTGAAGGATGCTTTTTTTTTCAATTCAGGTTATTTTTACATTTTATGGATGTGGGGGTAGATAGAACGATATAATACTGAAGTCATCATCAAGAGATAACGGATCAAAGAAGCTCACCTCTTTTGTATGTACGTAATGTCTCCAACAGCATCTCATTATCTTTACATTTCTGATCACATGTTGCTGCAATCAAGTAAGAACATCAACAAGCATTAAAATTATACTCATCTAGTACAAGAGCACTTGTAAAAATAAATGTAAAGCATGAATAGACTGATTCTTCACATTTGATCAGCTGCATGACACCAGCATGACCAAGCGCACCAACTCTGTGACTGATAAACAATTAAACTTTTAAGATTGCAGAGCAAAAATACTAACAGTATACAAGGACTCATCACAACAAATGATCATAAAATGTAATGGCATGGCATGTAATGAATTGTTTTTATACCGATGGTGTCTTTCAGTTGCTTCATAAAAGCAATGGACTCCCTTCATTTATGCTTCATAATGATGGGTGGAGTTGTTGACGTTGTCTTTGTGTATTTTAAAATGGCTATAAAGCACAGCTTCTTGCGACTCATTACTTAAATAGTGCCACCACGGGAGGTTTTCCAAAAGACACGTCATTGAGCTAATAATGTCCAATAATATACTATTTGTGTCAGAATAATCCATGACAGGGTGAAACAGTCCAAAAGCCAATAACAATGCCATTGTTTGCTCTATTATA
>OMNV01005120.1:75548-234560 GCA_900303265.1 Brotula barbata | reverse complement strand
GCTCTATTATACATTATATAATTTACAAGAGAATAAGTGACCAGACTGATGGTGTATGTAAGATTGTTCTGCTTTTCAACAACAGTAAAATTTAGACACCAAATATTGAAATCATACCAACAGCAGCTTTCAAGAAATCCTCGTGGGACAGACACAATTCTGTAGTTGCCTCCACTATCTCCTCATAAGCTTGAAGGTGCTTAACCTGGATCTCTTCAATCGTTTTGGTGAACCTGACACGCATGTCTGGATCAGTAACAGACGCCATGATTTCGTGTTCGTAATATCTGCAAAAGAAAATACAGCACAGTAAGTATAGAGTGCACTCCTGAATAGTTCTGAAACTTAAATATAAAGGGTTTAGCTTGCTTTGGTTGGAGTTTTTTGTTAGCAGTGAAGGAAAGGATGCTTTTAGGGAAGGTTCAAATGCTGGAGAAGGTTCGACGGTAGTGGCTAGGAAACTCAATGCAGACTGGCTGAATAACGACCAAAGTAGAGCATTATTGTGAGTTTACCTAAGACAGCCTCTGCGTTGCAACATCAACACAAATAACTTAATAGAAATTCCAGAGCCAGAGGTAGGTGCACCGTTTTGTAGTCTCAGAGTGTTATGGTTATCGGACGTTAAATTTGGAATGCAAATACTGGTGTGTCTGTATCAGAACTACGAAAGTGAAATTCCCTATCCGTAGAAAATTAAGGGACGATCGAAAGTTGTTGACATTGTTCAGTCATCTATAGCCATTGTCTTAGTTCATTCAAAATGGTCCTCCCGTTCACTCTTGACGTTTATCATCATGGTTCGATGATGTGCTAACCAGACATATAACCACACAAATGGACAAAATATAAAACAATCGTCTAAACCGGTACGATTAGCTCTGTGATGTTAGCTAACTAGCAACTTAGCCTCAGCTCATCGCTAAGTTCTACTGCTAGTTAGTCATAGCACGCTCAAACAACATGTCAGCTATTTACGAAATTAACCCAAAGTATCATCAAAGTAGCACTTAAATCCAGATGCAACACTTACATGCTTTATCTTATGACCGATAAAAGAGTTAAATGTATCCGTCAGATTTACTGCCGCTAATTCTGTCGTTATTTTCAAAAACTCCCGGTCAGTGGGCGGAGACTGGAGACCGGATATTACGTTTTTTGTTTTCGCCTTTCCTCATAGAAATTAGTTGAATATAAATCATTTGCACTCCGTACAGTGTATATTGATTTTTGAGTTATGTGGAATTAACGTGAAATGCACTTTAATTTAGTCATTTCCAAGCCTCAAACAGAGTCTTGAGTTTTCTTATTGTTGAGTCCGTTTATTTTTGCTCCCACTTTGCGCCACCTTGTGGTTGATTCCGATGATTTCAGCTATGGCTGCCATTATATTAGAACACTAACGATCAATTGTGTTATTGTTTTGTGCCTGAAAATGTTCTGCGGATACGCTTTAATTTGTAGATAATAAAGATATACATTGATTTAGAAAAGGAGAGGAAGTCTCTGTCATGATTTAATTAGTTGCCACTAGAAAAACAACAATCTCAGAATTTGACTTTTTTTTTAAAAATCTCTCAAATTGGCACTGAATAATTGTATACTTTTTTGAAAACAATCTGCAGATTACATGATGTTTATTTCAAATTTTATAAATGAACAATAGGAACCCATACATTTTCATGTACAATTTGAACAATCTTGATAAACTAAATATAAAATACATATTCCTATTCAAGATCAGTGCCCTAAACCTTATTATTATAAAATTTATCTGGAAACTCAGAAACATTTTTTACTCAACATTGTACATGTGTACATAAATCCATACATTGTCCACAGACCCCTAGCTGATAGGAGCACCTGTAGTGACCAGTTTGTAATAGGCACCCTTCTTAGCCATGAGATGTTTATGCGTGCCCTGTTCTATGACAACTCCCTGAGACATCACTGCGATGATGTCAGCAGTCTCAATAGTGGACAGTCGGTGAGCAATGACAATACAGGTTCGTCCTTTTCTGGCCTCATCCAGAGCAGTCTGGACAATCTGCAAGACACCAGGGTTTCTTATTAACTCAAAACAAGATCTCATATTGTTATCATCTGTTGGTTTATCATGTAAGAATATGGTGGTGTTATGTACCTTTTCACTCTCCGTGTCAAGGGCTGAGGTTGCCTCATCTAGTAGAAGGATCTTGGGGTTTCTGACAATGGCTCGAGCAATAGCGATGCGTTGCTTTTGCCCTCTGGACAGCTGTGAGCCCTGGGCACCAACCTGAGTCTCATATTTCTACAAATTTGAAAGTGAGAAGTGGAGAAAGCAAATGGTAACAAGGTCAGGAATGCAACCATCTTGCCCCAGCACAACTGTGGTGTTACAGGTTTGCAGCTGACATTTTCTATCCCTAAGCTGTAAATGGTAAAACTCCAAAAAGATGAGATAAGATATTCTGTCTTATTTCATCTTATCTTATTGGATTTGGTTTCAGTAGCTATTCCTGTAGCAAAATCATTCTATTGTGCATTTGATTATTTAATGATAACTCACATTGCTAAGTCACCAAGTTGCAGAAAAATACTGAAATTTCAGGCATTAACAAGATAATCACACTGCGTGACAGTTTTTTTTACAGTCACTGAGAACAAATAATAAAAGGAATGTTCCAAAAATGATTTTAAGCTTGAAAAGGCTGTTAATTGTACATCTTCATTTTAAATAGACAAGACAGCAGTAGTTAGCCTCTTCCACATATCCTAGCTTCTGTAGTTGTCACCCTAATGCCTGTTAAATCAGGAATACATATTTTTCAATCTTATGTCAATATATATGTATATATATATATATAAACATATATGCAATCTTACATCTGGTAGGGACATCACAAAATCATGAAGGTAGGCTTTCTTTGCAGCTTCAACAATCTCCTCCTTGGTGATGACCCGTGTGTTATCTCCATAATGTATATTCTCAGCTATGGTGCAGTCAAACAGCACTGGTTCCTGGGATACGATACCAATCTGAGCTCTTAGGAAGGGAACATTGATTCTATGTGACCTGTGGCCATCAATCAACTGAAAATGAAAGATGACATAATTATGATGGGGTTAATAGGATTTTGGCATAGATTGTCAACATTCTATGATTACCAAACTGATTATCCCAAGTCAGACTACACACCACTTGTCCTTCATCAGGGTCATAGAACCTCTCCAACAGCTGAACACTGGTGCTCTTCCCACAGCCGCTGCTCCCCACAAAGGCCAAAGTCTGACCACGCTTCACTGACACCACCAGACCCTTCAACACCTGGATATCTGGCCTTGTTGGATAGGTGAACTTGCAATTGAGGAAGTCAATTTCACCTCTGAAGTTTTCCTAAAGAGGAGTGTTAAAACATATGAAAGCAATGTAATGTCGTGACATTGTAACATATTTGATGTTTGATTCAGTCACATTTGCAGTCATTTCATTGTACCAACCCATTTTTCGCCGTCTGTGTGGCTTGTGCTGATTTTAGGAATTCGATCCAGTAATTTGAAAAACTGAGCAGCAGCGGTCTTGGCTTTGGCATAATCTGGAGTGAAGGAGGAAGCTCTCCCCAGTGCTGTACCACTGATAACGATAGCTGAAATCACTCTGCATGAACAACACACAAGAACACGTGATTGGTCATATATAATCATGAAGAAGACAAAACACAGTAGCCTTTTAAAGAGATTTACTATGACTCGATACCAAACAAACCTGAAAACCATCATGTATGATAACCCCTCTGAGCTAACCAGATAGCCTCCATATCGAAATGAAGCAGCATTTGCCATGAAGATCACACACTGTGCAAAGCCAAAACAAAGGCCATAGATGTTGGCTCTCTTCTTAGCATTTTTATACGGGAATTCGAGTTTCTCCTCATATAACTCCACAAACATCCGCTCCTTCGCCAGGCCTGCAATGGTCCTGATGTTGGCCAGCGCCTCACTGGACACCTGTGGGAAAGAGTACACAGATGTTATACTGCGTAGCCTCTCAGCATTTCAGTCATCAATGGGTAAAATACTGGCAAATGTATAAGTATTATATTGAAGGACGACTGCAGAGGAGGTGGACATGGATCTTACCTGGCCTGCTGCTTCCATGGACTTTTTATCATCATTAGCAAAACCTGTTAGCATTTTGGCTTGGAAGACTCCAGACAGCCCAATGAGTGGCAGGAAGCACATAATGACCAACGTTAACTTCCAACTAAAGTAGAAGGCAATGATGAAAGATGCTCCGATGTTGGTCAGCGAGTTCACAATCATGCCGATCTGTGAGCCTGTTGCCTGCAGAAATGATCCCAGACACAGTTTAACGTTTGAATACCAAGCTACACCATGATGGACGTGGATATTGTAACTTACCCCTTTGACCATGGATGCATCGGTAGCTAGTCTAGTGGTCAGAGCTCCAGGGCTGTTTGCAGGGTCATCAAACCAGCCAACCTCTTGTCTCAACATGGCTTGGAAGCCCACTTTCCTCAAGCGGCGGGTCAGACGCTCCCCAGACTTAGCAAAAGCATAGCCCTGTAAAGTTATATCTGAGTTAAGATACATCACACATCTGGATTATGGCTATGCCTAAACTGTATCTGAGCACTTCAAAGATCTCAAATAGATTGCAAATGATGATACAAACCTGTAAAAACTGTGAAAAGAAGCTAACTACAGCCACAACGCAAAACAGAACACATATAAAGTTGATCTGCTCTCTCTGTTCATCCAAATTTTGAATGGCAAAAGTCTGCAAATGGAAAAATTGAGTAAATCATTATAATTGAAATTATGAATAAATAGTAAATAATGATGAATTAGGTCCTTAGTTATTTAAACATGCAAAATACACAGGTCTCACCCCAAGAATTTGGCTGAAGAGGACTGCATAGATGGGGTTGACAGCGCCGTTAACACCAGCTCCCAGAGAGCCCACGAGCATGTAGGGCCACTCGGGTTGGTTGTACTTAAGGATCCGTGCCACTGGAGCAGGTGCAACATGTTCATCTGAATCATCCTCACTCTCCTATATGAACGTGTTATGTTAGAACCATTGAATTGAATTTCTAAAAAGCCAATAATGATGAATTTCTGCATGAATGTGAATCTCAGTACATTTTCTGGCTTCATCTCATTGTCCAAATGGATTTTTAGGCTGCCAGATATTGCATCGGGGACAAGATCATTTGACAAATTGCTCTGAGATCGCAGTCGAAGAGAGCTCCTACAAAGGTCATATTGAGAACCATCAAATACATCTTATGGCATCAATGACATCCATTTCAAAATTTATCTTAAGAAACGTCTGGTTTACCTTTTGCTGGATCTGAAGCTTCCGCTGCTGAAGCTCCTCAGTACTAGATCAAAGTTCTCATCTAATGTTTTACTGTCTGCATCTGTCACAAAAAAAGAAATCACTCCAAATATTCAAGGTTACACGTCGCAGCTGAGGAGTAACGAGCACAAACAGAAACAAAGCACATTCTAAACACGGCCACATTTTATCATATATCCATTGTGAAATAAAACTATAAGTGAGAACAAAGTCCAGGTTCTGTGAGTCCTACCATCGATTGCTTTGGGTATGCTTTGGTTTTGAAGGGTCACCAGGGTGAAGTAGACACCCTGCCTTTCCAGCAGCTCACTGTGTGTTCCCCTTTCCACAGCCTGTCCGTGTTCGAAACCAACGATGACGTCTGCATTTCTAATAGTGGAAAGGCGGTGGGCAATAGAAATCGTTGTCCTTCCAATACGCACCTACAGATGTAGTCAGGTGTCAATCAATAAAAGACAGCGAGTATATTGACGTTCATGAGGTGGAATGTGTTACACCTTACTGTGTGAGTAGAGATAGAGAGAGGCCCACCTTATCTAGAGCCTCCTGGACAACAACTTCACTCTCATTATCTAGGGCAGAGGTGGCCATATCCAGCAGCAGGATTCGGGGGTTTCGGATCAGCGCTCTGGCAATAGCGATCCTCTGCTTCTGTCCCCCACTCATCTGGCCCCCACCCTCCCCCACAAGAGTATCAAATTTCTACAGGAAAAGAAAGGAAAAATACAAGAGTACTAAAACAGTTTGATAATGAAATACAGGACCTCATCTATGACAACATACAGCACATGTACCTGTGGCAGATCCATGATAAAATTATAGGCGTTTGCCTCTTTTGTTGCCTGGATGATCTCCTCCATGTTTACCCCAGGTCGGCCGAAGCGGATGTTCTCCGCAATGGTTGTAGCAAACAGCACCGGCTCCTGCTCTACGATGCCAATGAGCGAGCGCAGCCACTGTATGTTCAGACTGCGGATGTCATGGCCGTCCAAAGTAATCTGAGAGAGAGATTACAGTCTCAGATTACAGACCAGAACCAAATATTGCCAAGATATCCAAAGATGCATGAGTGTGCAAAGATGCTGAGAGTTACCATTCCTTCCCGTGGATCATAAAACCTCTGAATGAGCTGGACCGTGGTGCTCTTTCCAGATCCACTCGGGCCAACAAAAGCAGTGGTTTGTCCTGATTTGATCTGCATGCTCAGATGATCTAAAATCTGAGAATACAAATAGCCATTAGTCATTAGCAATAGTCTTCAAGTCTTAGCAAATAACAAAAGAATACAAAGTACTGCTGGGGGAAAAATGTTACCTTGACTTCAGGTCGAGATGGGTAGTAGAATGTGACATTATGGAATTCAATATCACCTTTTACTTTGTCTAGTTTGTGACCCTCCTCTGAGAAACAATCAATTTCTGGTTCCTGTGAACATGAGAAGAAAAGGATTACAACATTTTTCAAATGAAAAATTGACATCCATCACATGTCATTAAGTTAAAAGGACACTATTTCCCTCTGAAATGTAGCTGAAAAGTCAAATGTATATAATTAAAAATTGTAAAACACAAAACAATTGCGTTAGTTACTTTATATGTAATATCCCGTATTATCGAGTTATTTTTTGCTGTTGTTATTTTCAGCCGCATCCTGATTTTACCCTGTCAATGGTGTCAAAGATGGTCTTAGCTGCTGCCCGACCAGCAGCGAAGGCCTCCAGGCACGGTGAGGCCTGGCCCAGGTGTATCGCTGCCATCAGTACTCCGAAAAATACCTGCAGATAAACACGGCAGCCGCAGAGTCAAACAAAGCTCAGCTGTTTTGGAATACACACATTGTATGGAGTATCAGGAGCTTTTAAGTTCCATATCTACCTGAATGAGGCTTCCAGCAGACAGCTCTCTGGTGTCAATGACCAACTTAGATCCGTACCAAAAGGCCAAAGCGTAACACAGGAAGATGATGCACCACAGGTATCCCTGAAACACTCCGATGATGGTGCCCTTCTTCACGCCCCAAGTCTGAGCCTCCACCAGGTTTCTGTCGTACCTGTTCAAATTTAACATCCCAGACTGTTATCAACAGCAATCATTTGTAGGGCAGAGAGACACCTAATCGACTGAAGGACACACAAAATACCTTTCAGCTTCTTTATCCTCCCCGCCAAAGGCTGCCACGGTCCTGATGGAGGACAGGACCTCATCAGCCACTGCCCCTGCCTTTGCGTAGGCCTTTAGCTCTTGTCCCGTTAGCTTGGACACCGCCTTCAGCACAAAGAGAGAAAAATAGACCAGCATGACATGTTTTTATAAGCGCAAACCAAAAACCAAGAGTCTAACAATAAGCAAACAACTCACTGTTTCAGTGTAAATATGACCATAATATGTTAAGGGGAATGAGTCTTTATGAGAAGATGGAGGGATGATCAAATTAAAGGTATTTCACTCCTAATCTTAATCTCACCATGGCCATCAATCCAGCAGCTATACCAATCAGTGGGCTCACTGATATGACCACCAAAGTCAGCTTCCAACCCCCAATGAATCCGACCGTGAAGCCAAACACAAACGTGGAGAGCCTCTCGATGAAGGTAGACACCTGGTCAGCGATGGCACTGTTGATCTTGTTGATATCACTGACAAGATAGAACAGAGAGCATAGAACACAGCAGAAAGATTACACTGTGTAAAACATTCCCAGTCCCACACTGATAACAGCAGTCGGTTCACAGATCGAGCAGGAACTCACTCAGCTATCCTGGTGTTCAGTTCACCCATGCTGGTGTTGTCAAACCATCCGATCTCCATTCTCATGACTTTTCGGAAGTAAGTTTTCCGGATTCTCTGAGTCTGTCTGGCAGCCGCTGTCACCCAGAAGACAATCTACAATGTGGACATTTTCAGATATCTTTTGAGACACAGTAATAACAACTGCACAGTAATAGCAACTCTAATTTCCACATTGTAGACAGTATATTGATGATCTAAGTACTTACTTGAAAATAGCTGACAAACAAAACTCCTACTCCTATTCCAACATAGTAATATGCAAACACGGTCATCTGGGCTTCAATATCCACCCTGCCAAGAGAATAAAATGGTCCTCGTGGTAATTTAAGGCTCACAAGGGTATCCTGTTATGATGATAATAACGCGTTAACCATAAAAGTCAACCCACCCGCAGAAGATGGTGGCATTTTGAGCATTTTCATATATAGATTCATTTTTCCAGACGATTGTGTTGTTGATGCAAGTTTTATTTGGGTCCTTCAGTTCCTGGGCTGCAATTTCATAAGCCACAAACGTATCGGTCATCCTGCCATATACCAAAAGCATGAGAGGAGACGCAGCACCGTGTAGGAGGGCACACAGGCTCCCCACCATAATCATCACAGTGTCTTTCCAGGTGGCAAATCGATACTGATCGAAGAGAGGAGAGAGTAGATGTTACTTTTATTGTCTCTTGATGACAAAAGGTACAAATGAAGACACTGATTGAATTCACAATGAATAACAAAAGCCAAGACACGTGTTTACCAGGTGGAAGTATCCAACACTCAAGGAGTTCTCCTTTTTCTCTCCATCACTGTGAAACAGATGTAGTAATGCAGAGAAACATCTCAACATAGTAATAAATGAGTAATATGTGCATTGTCAGTCTTGCATTGCAAACTTACCCAGATTCCTTGCCACCTAAAAAAGAAGTTAAAATGTACGATTATATTTAAAGTTGACAGTGATTATTTACTTTTTGTGACAAGTATTGATGTTATTGTGTCAGCCTTGTGTACTTTATTACTCACTTCCTTGATCCACTTGTGGTGTTTTAATATTGATAGATTTCCCCATGCTTTCAATCTGAGTCAGACAGATCTGTTCAATAGTGCAATGAAAAATAATCAATACTTTTTTTCGATAAAAGCAGAACCAAGATTGTAAATTCCACATTGCTGCAGCTCCCACATAAACTGAGTTTCTCTATACTCTTCAGTTATCTGATTAACTTCCTGATTCAACCGTCTGTAATGCACTATTTATCGAACACTTTTAACAGATAATCTGCGACAACGTAGACTGAAACGAAAAGCCTGTCAACACAAAGAACTCCAGACTTCAAGCTTTGATCATTGTCAGAAAAATATGTAGTTGCCTTATACTCAATAGAGAAGAACACACTCCATTGGACTGTGTGAGTGCTTACTTGTTTTCTCTTCACACACCTGCTGCTTCTCACAACAGCATGTAGCAGTGCCACTTGTTTTGACCTCAGACAATTCTGTCTCACAAATGAAGGCTCACCCCAGAGTGTGAGAAGTTTCTTTGACTCCGTTTATCTCTCTGTTACGCAGCATGGATGTACAAAGATCCATGTACCTCGCTTTTTCCTTCAGACAACTCTGCATCGCTGCCCGGACTAGTCTCCTTGCTGTAAAATTCATTAAAGCGTACCCTTTCCTTGATCCAGATGACTCTGTGCTTCATTCAAAGATTTTCCTGACAATCATGTTCAATATTTAGGTATTAATTCACACAGTGTGTCATCAACGTATGGATTTTAAAGTCCATCAATGTACTCAATTGGAAAAGAAAATGATTTGATTATTTGGATCATTTGTATTGTCCCAGCTACATGGACATCAGATGAAATTCTATTTAACAGTACAGCAACTTAACACGTTGAACACTCATGACTTACCTTTCATTTATACAGTTTATGCAGTTTTGTCCAGGATGGAAAGCCAAAGTACTCTACCTGGAACACACAGCTCTCTCTGAATCCCAAGTTTCCTTCAAATCCTCTAAATACCACTGAAGTACATTAGAGGAAATTCCTATTCACTATCTTATCTGCCAGGTAACCCATGCCTCCCTTCTCCCAGTATCAACATCTCTATTCGACTTAAAAGAATTGAGTGCACCATTAACACTTAAACGTTCAGGCGTGCGTCAAACAGTTGGTACATTTATGAAACACACACACATGAACCTGTGTTTGTCTCAGACGTAAGACATGAAAATGGACATATAAAAAAAAACAATTACCGTGAGATGAAGAGATCCTCTGGGGTTAATGCCCGCTGGGACATGAGGAAAGCTGGGAGTAGGAATTTGCTCCTTCTTTACAGCCGGTTATTAGTAACCACGGGTGATTGATAATTTCTAAGCACAGTGAGGGCTTCAGTCAATGAGACATCCTGCAAGGGTGGGTGTGAGGTTTGTAGATAAATTGCTAACATTCAGGGTCCTTTGTTGCATTCAGAGGTAAAATATCGGTCCAAGTTAAATTAATAATTGATTAAAACGCTTTAGTTTGGTTTTAATCATTGTGGAGCATTGGTTTGTACTGCGTATTACAAAGTGGACTCTAGACTCAAGTCACAAATTTGCTGATCAAAAATCCAAAGACATCCAACTCTACTTTGACGCCACTCGTGACTTTGTGTCTTAGCTCTAACGTCAGCGTTTGGACTTATTACGTCGTTGATCAATAGAGCGTTAAGACGATAAACAGACGTACTGGATAAAATGCTGCGTTATCGTCATTCTTAATTATCCTTTTTTCCCTCTGTGTTGTAAGAAATATAATAGTGTGAAACAGCTGATCCTATTGCCTAAAATTCATAGACGGCAAGATGGCAACTCAGCAATAATTTGTATAATGACTGCGTAATTTTACGCGCAGCTACAAGTGATCAGTTACAAGTGATCGTTTGATTGTCAGAATTGTATTTATTATGTTCAGTAGGCCTTAAAAGATATTTACTGCCTTGGAAAAACATTTGTTAAGTTTTGTGATGGGAGCAAAAATTGTTCTCAAATTGCGCACTCAGATGATCGGCATTATTTCTGGATGTGAAGTTTCACTTGTTAACATTTATTTCATTGTTCACTTAATCAGATTAAGAAAAGTCTAAAAATTCAGTTACGACATCTTTATGATGATTCAATTGTTTTGTCCCGACCGATTAACCTCTAACAGAATCCTTTATCAAACGGTCATTAACATTTTACCTCAGTCTGTCAGGACCAGTCATACTTTTACGCACACAGGAACAAGAATGGAGAAGGGGGGATGTCCGCTGTTAATGTCTTGTTTTGTTCAAAATCAGATAAGACAAAGTGACTAACACGACCGACATTGTATGATAATCGATTCATCCTAATCACACCTATTTGTCGCCGTTCCCCCAGGCGCAGTTTTCTGGTCATCTGTCTACCAGTGCTCGGCATTATCAAATTTGGCCAACAGGTGTCGCCCTCTTCATATCTTTTTTTTTTTTTACTTTATTAACAAACACAAAATATACACAAACACTATATATATGTGCTCTTTCAATAAAATCCAAACAAAAATGCAAAAACGTAACAAGCAACCAACTATGTGCAACATATTAAAAGGGGAAGGAGAGGAGTAAAATAGAAAAATGTATCATCTTTTATCATTGAAAGGTTCACGGTAAATTTGAACAGTTTTAGTACTACTCTTAGTTTCTATAAGTTGCAGACTTTTTAAACATTCTTTCAATTCACATAAAAATCCAATGAAATTGGGAGAATTCTTTGCCATTCTGCATTTGTGTATATTAAATTTACCATATAAAATAAACAAATTTACAATGAACTGAATGTTAAGCCTGACATGTCTAAAGTATGTAATGACATTTCACATTCAAAAATCACAACGAAGTTACTTTTACACAATATATAATTCGTTAATTGACTCCAGAGGCTAACTGAATGGATGCAGTGGTAAAACAAATGTGTCAAAGATTCTGGTTCATCGTTTCAAACTTTACAATTGTTTTCAATATCTAAATATTTAGATAGTGATAAATGTGTTGGATATATATCGTGTAAAATCTTGATACGCACGTTTTTAATTTAATTGGTCATACAAGACCTGTACGTCAATAACCACGCCCCCTGCCAATCAATGCCTATAAACAAATTGTTCGAAAGTAGAAGAAAGTTTCCCTTAAGGCGTGTACGTTTGTGGTTGCATTTAAAATATATTTAACAGTAGGAACAAAAGTAAAAGTAAACAATGTACCATTATCATGAAAAGGGTAATTGACTAAAATGATACTTTAATCCCACCGGTTTTACTCGAAAATAGTTTTCCGCCCTCTTCAAATATCGTTCCTGTGAGAATCAGGTTGCGAAACCGGAAGTGACCGAGTAACAAATCTTTTTTGTCAGCGCCTCACTCGGCAGCGCTGTTTCATCCCTGGAGCTTTACGGCTGTCTGTCCGCATCGCTGACCCCAGCTGAACCCACAGGATCCTGACTAACATGTAAGTGTGAAACTTTTACTACGATGTAAGTGTCGTTTAGTCGTGAGTGTACTTTCCTAGTGTAGTTTTAGTAATGTGAGTCCGTACGTTGCAGTACAAGTTTTAATAGTGGTGCACAGCAACGACGTAAAAGTTGATCGCTTTTCTAGTCTTGTATTGAACAGGCGACGTTATCGACAACATCAGCAACAACAAAATAACAAACAAATACAATAATTATTGTCATCGTACATTCGTCGTGTGCACTCGCTGGGTTTCAGAATATGGAATGTTGAAGTTGCCAGGTGACTTCTAGTAAGACAAAAAAAAAGGTGAATACGTCACCCATTGTCCTATACACTGCGAGCAGCGCATCTGCAAATGAATGTTTGACAGTGCTTACATATTTAATGGTGTCTTAAGGTTCATTCAGTTCAGTCTTCTCCACACAGCCCCTTTCTTACTCCATAGGTTATCACGTACCAGAATCTAGTCTAATAGGAAAAGTATGAGAGGTCAAACATCATCAAAACATTAAAAAAGTGATTGTCTCTCAGAGGAATGACATTCCATGCCACCCGAGGCAAGTCCAAACCACAGCCAAGGTGCACATAGGCTTGTCTGATGGATCACGTTGGCCCAACAGCTCATCAAAACACTTTAATCACACTTTGTGCCGTTTTTTCCTTTAATTTGTCACATATGAATTTGTGAAATGTGCAACATTAAAGTGGGCCATTTAGAAAGGAAACCAGTAAACCTAAAGAAACAGCACAGAACACGAGGCAACCAACTAACCCATGCATAGAAATCTCTGATAACCCCGCCCACACACGCCCACACACACTCATTCACACACACTCAAAATGCCAAATCCTATGACATTCCACGCTGTCAGCTGCAAAATGAATGGTAAGACTTTTGATTTCATGTCAAGCCTGACTGACTGTGTAATACTGAGACAAAGGAATGTGTGTGTTCTTCATCCAGTCTGGTTTCTTCTTGCTTTTGCAGAGCAGAAATGTTCCCGTATGTCTTCGGTCTTGTGGGTCTCTGGTTCGTTTACCGCTGGTACAAAGAATCCAAAAGAGTTTCCAACAAGGGGGATAAACATGTCTACATCACCGGCTGTGACAGCGGCTTTGGGAATCGACTCGCCAGACACATGGACGAGCTGGGTTTCCGAGTGATTGCAGGCTGCTACACCGAGAAGGGCGAGGATGAGCTGAAGAAGATCTGCACCCACAGACTGACAACCCTCCACGTGGATGTCGCCGACCATGAAAGTGTCACCAAAGCTGCTGCTCTCATTAAAGCCCAGGTGGGAGAGGAGGGTAAGTGGTTGTGAAGTCCACGTCCTGTACTGGATCACACCGTCTCATTACTTTGAGTTTGATGGGTTTCATGCGCTTGCCAAGATTGCATTTGTACAATTTTAGATAAAGAAACAAAGAATTTTTATAGGGGGAAAGTAAAAAAACAACTTCATTTTATGACTACATTTAGACATATTTTTCACATTATTGATTTGTGCTGAGATTTATGTCGTCAAGAAGTCACGAGAAGAAAAGACAAAGGCACACACGTTTGATAAAGGCAGCCACTACTTTTGAACTTGAGTATTGATTATTGTATTATAGTACAATAGATTATAGTAATGAGAATACTGCCAGGATCCATCCATTAAGTGTGTGAGATAACGTTTATGTCTGTGTGTGTGTGTGACGTTCCAGGACTGTGGGCCGTCGTGAACAATGCTGGGGTCTCGTTGCCATCTGGTCCCACCGACTGGCTCACCGTAGAAGATTACAAGCCTATAATATCTGTCAACCTGTACGGGGTGATCGATGTAACCCTGAGTGTTCTCCCCCTCATCAAGAAGGCCAAAGGCCGAGTGGTAAATGTTGCCAGCGTATTTGGGCGGGTCAGTCCGTTTGGCGGAGGATACTGTGTGTCCAAGTATGGAGTGGAAGCCTTCAATGACAGTCTGCGGTAAGAGGAGATGCACGTGTAATATGCCGAACGTGTTTTTTAATCTGTTCAGAATCCTGACCTGTGACAACCCTGTGTTTCAGTATAAACATGATACCGTTTGGAGTGAAGGTCCTGTGCATCGAACCAGGTTTCTTTAAGACTAACGTGACTGATACAGATATTTTGAAAGGCAGTCTGAAGAAGCTCTGGGACAGATTACCTCAGGATGTTAAAGATGATTATGGACCCAATTACTTGCAGACTGGTGAGTTTTTTATTTTCGTTGTCAGTTATTTTTAAAACAGCGTGCAGTCTCAGTTCTATAGCTACACGTGTTTTAAAGTTTGTCTTTTATGATGTTTAGCGGGTGAGTTTTCTAATGCCACATTTACCCAAATAAGACAAGTCATGGCATCCAATGTTCTCTCTTTTTCCTTCCTTGCTCATCTTTTTTATCATTATATATTAATTCTGAATTTGTAAATCACGATAGTAAAAAGTTAGCCAGCACTACAGGGGTTGTTTGTTTTGACTTTAGTTTTTTGTAGTTCTTTTTTTTTTTAGTGACAACATGCATCGAAGGAATTGAACCCCCTTTATCCTAAAATGCAGATTTTTCGTTTTTGTCTTCTTTCAAAGAATGTTGCAATTATTGCACGGGCATGCGTAAAACTGCTACATAACTTTTTAATCTGAAAAAAGATAAAAATGGGCCGTGTATCATTCCATTCCACATTGATGTGTTTTAAAATAGTATTTTTGCCCTTTTCTCATGTATTTCATGTTGATGGTATCACATGATAATAAATCTCATCATCATTTGCTGCATATGACCAATGTTTCTCTTTCAGCCATAAAAAAAATGGATTACAAGATATCAAAATTGGTGGATTCGGACCTGATGAAGGTGGTCAGTTGTATGGAGCACGCCATCTCGGCTGTTCATCCACGTACCCGATACTCTGCTGGATGGGATGCAAAGTTCTTCTGGTTGCCTCTGTCCTACCTGCCATCCTGCATCTCGGACATTGTTTACCTCAACGATACCGTCAAGCCAGAAATATCACATTAGGTCATTTCAATTCAGTTGTCAACTTTAAAGTTGATTTGTGATCAGTTTTTGATGTAACCTTAGGACTGATGATGCAGAAACGGAGCTCATTCACAGCGGACCGGAGTTAAAAACGGAACGGCGTTTTCATAAGTTGGTGCTGTGATTTACATGATTCAATGTTTGTGAAACGTTTGCCGTTGATATGGACCTTGACTGCACAATCAAACTGATCCCTCAGTCCAAACTCTAGTGAAATTTGTCTGCCGATTCATCCAGCAAGGATTTTTTCTAACCACTTTTCAGAGCAGTTTAACTGCATTCTAACCACTAAATCAACTGTTGGAAAGTAATTCATGATGTAATGTATGGGCAGCAGATGTTCTTTGCCTTCGATGGTGATTAAAGAGCAGAATAAACAGCTGGCATTTGACTATTGACCTTTTGTTTGATTCATTTATATTTAACATAATTACTTAAATGTTTGCTTCACTGATATCCAAAGCAACATAAAAGAAACCCAAGTACCTCAGATAGATCAGTTTGTTTGCACCGTCACATCGTTTAAGTTTTATATACTACAACCATCACAACTGAGATTTAAAATGATGCTGTGATAAATTTTTATGGGGTTTAGTTATCACAGACAACTGAAAACTTTATTTTGCTGTTTGATATCTTTAGTAATGAACCATGGGAAAACACCCTGAACACCAAGTGGACCAGTTCCAACCTGTGGGACAGGACCAACCAGAGCCCCATCAGCCAGGAAGTGAAGAACTAGGGGTGGATTGGAGACAACCTACACAAACCAGCTGACAGCGTCACAAGACAAGCATGGGACTTGAATTCACAGGGGAAGATGACACAGACTGGAGAAGCAGCCATGACAGTCAGACTGACGCGGGGCCCAGCTACAGAAAATCAGCCGAAACTCAGCCTGTTGTGACACTGTGGCTT
The DNA here is from genome assembly GCA_900303265.1 of Brotula barbata. Classification (NCBI taxonomy): domain Eukaryota; kingdom Metazoa; phylum Chordata; class Actinopteri; order Ophidiiformes; family Ophidiidae; genus Brotula; species Brotula barbata. Next base: position 217,937 of record OMNV01005120.1, on the reverse strand, counting down.
CACCTAGAGCCTGAGGGAAGGTTAAAACGTTTTTGTTTTGATATGTTTTAATTATTATTTACATAGAGAAGCAGAAGTATGCAAGAGGAAACAAGCTTGCATGAATAATAATCGGCCAATAACAGAATTCTGGCTCATCTCGTTCTTCTTCTTCCTCTTATGGTGTTTTTGTCAGACTACTGTTACGACTTGACGCCTCCCTCCAATTCGAAAGAAAACTGGCTCACATACTTTCAAGAACCTCCCATTATTTTTTCTCTGAATTCAGGGCGACTCCAACTTCACAGGGCACCAATCTTATGTGAATAATCCTAATCTCCTCTTTGATATGAAGTATGAAAATAATGCCCCAGTTTAGAGATGAGACCGTGCTGAATCCCGTGATGGAAATTTACAGCCTGTCGCTTTTATAGACTTGATAGCCTGAGATGTTAACAGTTAACATTTTTATAGAATTGCAGAGAGACTGAATGTTATGGCTGCCAGTAAGAGGTCTAACGTGTTCCTTCATGGACTGGGACCGACTTTGTAGGACGTTGACAGCTGACATCATTGATGAGCTCTGGTATGCAGAGTATGATGAAGAGGATAAGGGCAAATGACATGCAAAACAAGAGGTTGAATAACAAATGAGGAGATGGTAGACAGGTGAAGGAGTGAGCCAGCCGTGGATGCAGTGCGGGTGATTGTTCCTACATAGGAACAATCAGATATGTCAGCAAAGGAACAGCACTGAAGTCAGGTCACCTGGACAGCAGTGAACTTGACGAACCTGTTCGCACATTCATGCGCACCGGGCTTCTTAGATTCGCGTCATGTCGCTTGATTGAAGGTGTTTTTCGTTGATTTTGATACATTGGAGTAGTGGATTATAATGGAGTATTTGTGATATCTTTGATTCATTTGCTGTGATCACTGATCTCGGACTAAATGAAGACTAATGGGGGATTTTAGCGTCTACCTGATAGGCCACACACTCTCATGATGTCACAATACACACCAAGATCATTGTTGTTGCTGTTCTCTCCCGCTTTAATGTGTTACCAGTTTGCTTGAAGTGGACGGTTCTGGAGAACAGGTTGGTATATTCTCAGTTATTGGTTAACCGGTGAGCTGAACTTGTACCCAAACAAAGTAGCAAAGTAACAACAAAGGAAGGGGATTGACTCAATTTGCCAAAATGTGCGGATATGCACAGTGGGACTCTTCCTGATTTTAATGATGGAAAGTCAGAGTTAGAGAACCGTCCTGAGTTTTGGCAAATAATTTGGAATATTAGAATTTTTAATATTAATTTACTTATAAGTTCAAAGACAGGTTGAAATTGGTGAATTGTTAATGTAATACTCCATAATACAGTGATTTAAAAACCATGTTTAAGATTCCTATCTTTTTTCATCAGTTCATTGATTTTTCTAGTCAGTTATGAAACACAAACTCTTTTTATTCTGTGTGGATTTTGGCAAAAGGGGACTGCAGTTATTATTATTCTTTATCATTATCAGGTGGATAATTGTGGTAAATTAGGATTTGTATGATTCATGTCAACTCATTTCCATGCTTTGTACACAAGTCGTCGTTTTTTTTCATTTGTCCTCATATGACCTCACATGCGGGACTCATTTGTGAGGCCAATGAGCTGAGAGCAGACATGGGATTGGAGATAAAAACGGAATGGCGTTATCATAGAAGCTGGTGCCGTGCGTTACATAACAACATGCTTGCGAAAGATCTGTCAGCAGTGTGGACCTTGACTTTGTAATCAAACGGAAGCCTCGCTGCAAACAAGTGGAACTTACTCAAGACACGACCCGGCAAGGATTCCATAACTTCACAGCTTTGGGTGCATTTTTATTTTGAGGACATAGACCCATATTCCACATTGTAGCCATGGTATGTTTGAATTGTAATTCATAATTTCATTGACTTGCAGTAATGAACTGAGAACTTCTCACTGAGATCAGAATAAACAGCTGGCATGTGATTCTTCACTATTGATTGGCCTTGTATTTGTTTTTTATGTTTTTGTTCTTTTTATTGTTTGAGTGTCTGGCAGATAATTAGTCTGTTAAATCTAATACATCTAGTAACCTGAAATACCATTTATGTTGTGTATTTCATTCTCAAACTAATGGAAGAGTAATGCAGTGTGTTGGTCCTGTGCTGCTGTGTGTCACCAGTCATCAAAATATCAACAGCTGTGTTACCTTTTATATCCTGTAGTTTTACAACGGTGATCTAAATTTATCAACACATTGAACAACAGAGAAGAAATGAAGGCCCATTCTCCTAATGTAAGACTAAAAGACATAATATGGATCACGGTGTGTCATCCATCCTCAGATAGGACGGATGCAATGTGCAATATGTGGAAAATTAATTTGACAAAAACGAATGAGTTGTCATGTTTTCAGTAAGATATGCAAAATTATCATTGAAAAATTAATTTGTTGTAAAATCTCCATGTAGAAGATGACAGGGAGATATTGTTGACATGTGAAAGTCCAGAAACTTCCTTTCTAAAAAAAAGGCAGAAACATTCAACCTGCCGTTGACTCATTAAAAAACACTACAACACTGTAATGTCAGCATTGCATTTTGTGTGTGTGTGTGTGTGTGCATGTGTGTGTGCGAGCTTGTCTGTAGTCACCTGGGTGACCCTACATTCTTACCTCTCACCTATTCTAAATAGTTTCTTTGCTTCTTTTCTAATGTATTGACTTCATGTATGCTATGCTAATCACTGAACATGTGTGTGTGTATAGTTTAATCCAAACCAAAAAGCAAAAATAAGCATGGACATGATGGGCTTGTTTCAGGAATAATCATATAAATCTATGAAATAAACACTTTGTATGTCATTATTTCAGAGTATGCACTGTGTAGCTTCCATGTTTTCTGGTAAATGTGTTCTAAACTGCAGAAACTTTTCTCCACTCAGGTGTCCATCGATAATCTACTAACACAATTTTCAGAGGTAAGTTTAATTCTCTTCCAAAATTTGCAATAATATAAAATGCAATCACAGATGCACAAGAATAGTTATTAAGATTTGCAACAATTTTTCACCCACCGATACCACTCAGCACTATTTTGTTATTTGAACAGCAATTTCATGGAAAATAGCCGATTTCATGTTCTGGTTGAAAATACAGCACTTAGACCAGAATACGAGAAATGTCCAATATCGCCCACTAGAGGGAGATAAATAGCCGCAATAAACCACAGGCAGAAGAATTAACAGTCTGAGGATGTTACGAGAGGACCCAAAATATAGAAATAGATGCAGTATCCAATGGAAGAAACATGATGGAAATCAAACAGATGTTGGTTCATGTTTTTTGCAGCTTATGTTCCACTTTCATTCTTGAGAAAGATATATATATTAGTGTCGTGTTAGTTAAACATGTGTTAGCAGCTGCAGGGCCATGTTGCCTTTTGTGGACACAATGACTCAGGAAATACTGACAATATGCCTCAGAGCACAATCAACATCCATTTTTAGTTGAATTTTGTTTTATTTGTGCTACCCATGGGTAATTTTGGCTGTGAATTGTGTGTTTTAGGTCATCCTGTCCCATCTGGCCTTAACGTGTGTCTTACTTTTGGTCACTTTGGCCACCATCACATGGTACATCAGAGATTCCTACCAAGTGGAAGACCTCAGCCACAAGCACGTGTTCATCACAGGCTGTGACAGCGGCTTTGGGAACCTGCTGGCCCGACAGCTGGATAGAAAGGGCATCCGTGTTATTGCGGCGTGTCTCACTGAAAAAGGTGCTGAGGATTTGACCTCTGTGGCCTCATCCAGACTCAAAACGGTCCTGGTCAATGTTACAGACAGTGCAAGCATCAAGAGGGCGGTGGAGTTTGTGAGCGTGGAGGTCGGACAGCGAGGTGAGTTGGGCGGACAGCAGAGGGTACAGACAGATTGGGTGCCAGTCAGAGTGAAGCACTGGAAGAGATAAAGGCAACCTGGACCACCACATCATCCTCCTACAGATATCCATAACAAACCCCTCTTTTTGAGAGAGGAGACAGAAAATATTTACACGGACACCGAAGGCTGCAGGTCAATCTTCTTCCATCTATAAATCCCATGACAGGTTTAGACTTTTAGATTGCTATCAGCTATCAGATAGATAGATAGATAGATAGATAGATAGATAGATAGATAGATAGATAGATAGATAGATAGATAGATAGATAGATGCTATCTAGTTTTGGTAGGCTCCAAATGAGCATGGACATGTGTGTGTGTGTCTTTGTTTGCAGGTCTGTGGGGGCTGGTGAATAACGCTGGAAGGTCGGTGCCCATTGGCCCATCAGATTGGATGCAGTTGGAGGATTTTAGAAAGGTTCTGGATGTGAATCTGATAGGTGTCATCGATGTGACCCTCCAATTACTGCCGCTGCTAAAAAAGGCCAAGGGTCGGGTGGTGAACGTGTCCAGTGTCCTGGGTAGACTGGCTGCCATCGGGGGAGGCTACTGCCTGTCCAAATGGGGAGTGGAGGCCTTCTCTGACAGTCTCAGGTGGGGATTTTTCTCACATACTGTGTGAGGGAATTGAAGTGTCCGTCGATTAAAAATGTGTAATTTATAGAGAGTTACTGTGTCTTCTGCCCAGGAGGGACCTAAAACGCTTTGGTGTCCGAGTGAGCATCATTGAACCGGGTTTCTTCAAGACAGCCGTGACCAGCCTGGATGTCATCGAGGCTGACCTGGAGAGGCTCTGGAAACAACTCCCTCAGGAAATAAAAGACTCATATGGAGCTTCATACTTAGACCACTGTAAGTTGAAGTAATGCCACTTATAGCTCACCTCACTGTCTCCACCTCACTATCTGTTTTATGTACACTTTGATTCTCAGATGTGGAAACTCAGCGCTTCTCCATGGGTATCTTTTGCAGTCCGGATATCTCCAAGGTGACCAACTGTATGGAGCACGCACTGACAGCTTGTTTTCCACGCACACGTTACAGCGCCGGATGGGATGCCAAGTTCTTCTGGATTCCATTGTCCTACTGCCCTACATTTGTTTCAGACTATATTAACAATCTGCTCCTTCCTATGGATAAAATTAACAGGACTGTCTAGGTGGACCGTCATGTGTGTTTTAATGTAAACACCGTACACCGTGTCTGCACTGGAGGGAATGAAATTTGACACCGTAGCGGAATGATGAAACTAAATAGATGCAAAGACGGGGTTAAAAAATAAGAAATTTATTCATTCACGTCTCAGCAGCATCAATTTCTTTCCATATATAAAAACATATGGACATGTTTGAGATGATCACCAATACAGTGTGTTTATCCTCAAAAAAATCATTCTGTAAGTAAAGAATTTATTGCCTGTGTTTACAAAAAGACCACTTTCACTCTCAGGTCTAGAATAAAGGAGGTGTGGTGTCAGATATGTTGCTCTAATCGACTACATAAACTCATTTCCATGATAAAAACCATGGTGCATTCAAGTATTTTTTTAAGAGAGGCCGTCGTTATTAACACATGATCATGTTGATTCAAATAACACAAAGTCAGGGAAGGTGAAGTAGAAATGACTTTGATATTGTTCCACTCATACGTCTGTATATACTGAAGCACACCGATGTATGAACTCCAAATAAATCCAATTTATTCTGTCTCGCTATTGCTTTTTTTTCAGCCCTGAAATGAGGTATATAAACATAAAAGATGATGTAAAAGCATCTTCTGTTTTGTTCAGTGGCATTGACATCATGAAGACGTTTCTCTAATAACCTACGATGATATCACGACAGCCTGAAAGTATTTTTGACAAAATCTTACTGTTCAAATTTACAAATATACAACATATTAACATTTCTATCAGCAGCTTCAGTGCAAAGATATACATATAGTACATCGGAATAAAAGAGAATCATTAACGCAAGAATTGGCATAAGAAATGTCAGAAGGCATAGTCACAGAAGACATTTTTCATCGTTCTATAGAAATGTATATCTCTTTGCTAAAACAATTTGAGTTTTGTCCACAGGCTGCATAAAAAAATAAATTCTGTGCAAAGTGTGTTTCTTTTTCGATTCCCGTCTGGAGGAGAGGGGTTATACATCGCTGTCCTCTTTAACAAGGTTGGCCGTGTCGTGGAAACTGTCCTCGGTTGGCGAAAAGGTGCTGGGACGATCCCTCTTCTGAGGTTTGGCAGGGGGGACAAATGGAGACGGCTCATTGGTTGATGTCTCTCCGCTGCCTCCTGCTACTTTTTCATCCTTCATCTGAAAAAAAAAACAGTCCAGAGGGTAAACAATCTTGTTGTAAGACTTGCAAAAACAGTCATTTCACCAAACGTACCTCTGAGTATGAAGGGTTTTCAAACGTGGTGCTCGGTTTTAGTTTCCGTTTGAATAAGCTCCACTTTGACTCCTGGAAACACACACAAACAGATGGTTTCACAATGGAATAGAGCTTTCATTAGTGAACTTTAGGTGAGTCTTATGTCTCACCTGTACAGGTTTGGTATCTACAGACGATGTGTGCACGACGCCCACACTCTGCCCTGCTCGATACACTGGATTCTCAAAGTTATTTTCTATTTGTTCACCGCTCACATTAACAGTGACCTGTGTAAAGTAAAAACAACCAACGGAAAATATATGCAACTTACATACTAAAATATGCATATGTGTGCATACAGGAGGTACCTGTACCTGCGAGGCGTGAATGACAGCAGGATCAGTGGACCCTGCAGCAGCCGTGGCATACAGAGGATTCTCAAATGTGATTGGCTGCCTCCCAGCTTCCATGACAAAATGATCATCCTATGATGATAACGTATGATTGAGACTTTTTAAAGAATTGGTTTAGGTGTGATGTTTATTATAATAATTATAATAATAATAATAATAATAATAACAATGATGATGATTTGTTAAAAATCTTTAGATTGACTTCTTGTTTGTCAAGGAGAGAATCAAAAATGCTGACGGGACATTTTCAGCAGTAAAACAGATCCTTTCAAAACTTACCATCTGCATTGCTGTGTCAATGAATGAGACACCAATGTGCGAAGGTCCAAGATCCACATTATCACCGGAGCGAAACGTCACCCCGTTTCCTGTGTCACCAGACTTCACCAGGCTGCTCAGGCTGAAAAACACCAAAACACAACAGTGATCAAAATGTTATGCTGTGAGCCGCATTTTAAAGCTACTTTAAGATGGAGGATATCATCCATCAGCAGATGTACACATTTTACCTGGGCAGCTTGGGCATGGATGGGATAAAGGACCCTGTTCGTTTGTAGTTGAGGAAAACCCCGGCAGCCAAAGCACCGGTGATCAGGATGATTATGACCGCCAGCAGAACGGCCACAGCTGAAAACAGCAGAAAATGTAAAAAAAAAACCATTCAGTTCACTAAAAGTTTACTGAAAACTGTTTATAGTGCATTAGTGTTCCTGATTTCTGCATGACCCAAAACCTTGCTGAACTTTCAGGGGCAGTTAAAGAGTGATGGAGAGTAATATGACCGAGGTATTTATTAAGCACTTTGATCATTTGTACCACAAAAACATCTTCATTATTTGCTGAGCTGACTGTTTTCTAATCTTCCTTTAAGGCCTGAGAAGTGTGACTCCGTCATGTTTGTTGTCAAGTTGATCAGTAACAGATCACGAGTGTGATCTTGACCATCAGACTGTACGAGTAAGCTGAAACTGTATGTTGTCCGTGCTGCACGTTATCATTATTTAACGATAAGCAATGGTACTATGGAGAGCATTTTGATGACAATTTAACCCAACAATTGACCTGAAAGTGAATAGTGTGCCCTGGACTGGCAGGTGTGCAATAGACAAGTTGGACACAGCACCTGATTGGCTACAGGGCTCACGTGATTGATGTTTTCTAGCCTATTGCAGCTCACTGTTATCAGCACAAAGAAACGGCTGATTGGCTCTAGAATACCCAACGATACAAAGAAAAGGCTGGATTGCTTGTTTGTAAAACCTAGAAAATACTCAAATCCATATTACACCCATTCAAATAAGTTGCAAAAGCAAAAGTTGTTAGCAGTTGGGGAGATAACGGGCGAGTTTAAGTACCTGTTCCTGCTGGAGCTCCCACAGACTTCCCCATCTCACAGTAACTGCCTGCGTAGCCGTACGGACACCTAGACAAAGTCACGACAAACAGAATCTCCCCGTTAACCCTTGGAACATATTCCAGTGTGTTTGCTGGACATAACATGCCAAAAATCTGTGATTATCGGGTTTGTCTGATAGACGAGCTGATCATTTGCTGGTGTAAATGGCACCTGAGACTACACTCACTTGCACTTGGGCAGACCCCCCTCATCAGTGTAGCACGTTCCAGCATTCATGCATCTACATGCAAGGGGCATTACAACGGGTGCCTCAATGGCTGCAGGAGCAAAAGCCACACAACAATAATAAAACAATTCCACAAAAACACACAAGTGCAGCCAGGCATACACGAAGAACGCAATTCTTCCATATCAGCTCACACAAGAGTCAGTGGGGCTGATCATGTCACTGAGTGTACCTGCGTCACATTGGTTGGAGTTGAAATCGACCAAAGAGGAGCCTTGTGGGCAGACGCAGCTGTATCCACCAGGCCGGAGGAGGCAGAGGTGACTGCAGACATTTTTACAGGGGTTGGGCACTGGAGAAGATACACAAGGATGATACATAACACTGTGGTGTTGCAAAAGACAATGACTATTACAGACAAATCTGTTATTATCATCCCATTCATCCTTACAATCAGTGTGTGACAGTGTGCATGGAGGCCTTTGGATTCTGACCTGACTGGTTGTGTCGGAACTCCTGGTAAATGCGTACTTGAGTGAGCCAAGGATTGATGGTGAGAACCTTGACTTTATTTCCCTTCCCAAACTTATTAGTCCTCCACACCTCCCCTCTCTCCTTCGTCGTCCAGTACACGTGTCCCTCAAACACGTCCAGGCTGTAGGGATTTCCAATGTCTGCGACGGAGAAAAATTCTAAATCATCAATGCACTGCACTCGTCAGACTCCATCGTTAAATGAATCAAACATATGATGTATCTGTGTGTTTGTTCTGACCTCCCGATATGATGATCTTTCTGTCTGTTCCGTCTGGCTTCATGGACTCGATGATGTTCTCTTTGGAGTCACACCAGTAGATTCTATTTCCATTTAGATAGTCCAGAGACAGACCGGTAGGCCAGCCCAGATCCTCCTCCAGTAGAACTTGTCTGTGCTGACCATCCATCCACGCTGATTCGATTTTGGGTTTCCTGCCCCAGTCAGTCCAGTACATCATTCTGAAAATAGATTAATTACAGAAACACTAAAATACTACGAAACATATTAATGATGCTGTACCAAGGCATTGAAGGAGGATATATTGTGCACTAAATTGATGCCCAGCAGACTCATACCCAAGTGATGGATTGACAACAATGGCAGCAGGCTGGTCAAGTTGGGTGTGGATCAGCCACTTCCTGTACCTGCCGTCCAGTTTGGCCACTTCAATCCGATTGGTCCCTGAATCTGTCCAGTAAATATGTCTGAAAGGTGATAAGGATATACCGAGTAAGGGAATAAAATTTAGAACAACCTCTGGATAAGTCACGAGCCACGCATGATAAATTACCCTCCGACCCAGTCCACGGCGATGCCGTCGGGTTTGGAGATGTATCTCAAGTTGAGATCCACCTCTTTCACCGGGTTGTTGCCATGATCGTTGAATGTGGTCATGTAGGCCCTTTTGATGGAGCCAAACTGAGGTCCACGGCTCAGAACTGTCCAGTACACAACACCTAAAACACACCCAGGACATAGACGGTTTTGTTGCTGTTGTTTTCATGGTGGTCGCACATCATTAAAAGCTCTGCGACAGTAATCTTACTGAGGCCGTCTCCCTCCGGATCCCACAGGTAGTCCAGAGCCTGAATGTGCTGTGCATTGTCCACATAATCTGAATACTGCTCAGAGGACAGGTTGAAACGACGGATGCGAACATTGTCTGGCAGGAGCAGAACTGGTGGGTTTCCTTTAGAGAAAAATTGGTTATTATTATTTGGTTGAATGCAAAATTTAAGTGGAGGGAATTTTCCTTTATGCATCGAGCTTCTTACCTTGGGCAGCACATTCTGTGCCGTGCGGCTCACCAAAAGACACAAAGCCCTTAGCGCAGAAACACTCGTAGCTGCCCTTGGTGTTCTTACAATCCTGAGGACACGTTCCGTAGACGTCACACTCATTCACATCTGTTTCAAAAGCAAAGGCAAGAAAAAAACTTTAAAGTTTTAATTCGTAAACTGTGGTATATAACTCATGAATAGATGAGTGTCCTTTACCTTCACAGGTTTTCCTGTCTGTTGTTCTGGGCTTAAAGCCGGACCGACAGGAGCAGAGGATGCCTCCGTCTGATAGGTCGGTACAGTTGTGTTCACAGATGTCGTCACTGCAAGCGTGTCCGCTGCCACGGTCTGACGAGAGCAGACATACCACACTGAATGTCAAAGTGGGCACTCAGAGAGGTCAGAATCTATGTACTGTTATGGTTACTTAGCAAAAAAAAGGTTCGAGTCCTGTTTCATTTCATTGCTTTTGCTTCTAATACTCACGACAGCCCAGCTCGTCTGATTGGTCTCCACAGTCATCATAGTCATCACAGGCATACTGCAGAGGGATGCACTGTCCATTACTGCATTTGTACTGGTCATCTGTGCAGGGCCCATGTGTGGGGCTTTGGCCTACATGATAAGAAATGAACATTTTTATTAACAGAATGTGTAAGTACAGTTTTTCAATATCATTTTGAGCACATATATGTTGTCAAAGAACATGTGTGTGGCTGTGGTTGTTTGTTTTAGGACAAATTATCCTTTTGTCCCAGATAGGAATTAAACGTCACATGTGCATCCTCGCCTAGTGGACATGTGTTTGTGCATCTCTGCAGCTTTCAATTGGCAATCTTTTTTAAAAACATGCATCTGTGTATTTGTATCGTGAAAAATGAATAAAAAATCTCATACAGTTTTCCTGTTTCTCGTCGGTGCCATCACCACAGTCATCAACAGAGTTACACAGCTCATGGCTGTAGATGCAGCGGTTGTTGTCGCAGCGGAAACGGAATGGAGGATCACACTGGATGTCCACTGTGTGGGGGAGAGGTGACTATTAACAAGTTCTCTTAGAAATAGGACATTTAACTGGTGGTTGTTCAGTAAGATTCTTTGTAGAACAACTAGACAAAAAATATGACAAATCTCGGATTTGGGTGTTTTGGTGTTTGTGCTTGTGTTGCTTCTTACAGCAAAGATGAAGCTCTTCATCGGAACTGTCTCCGCAGTCGTTGTCTCCATCACACTTCCAATGTGGCTGGACACACACGTGGTTCTTGCACTCAAACAGAAACGGAGGGCAGTATGTTCCGTTGGGAAAGCGGGGCGCTAAAATTTAAAACCGTCCTGTTAAACGTCTGCAACAAACTCATAAATTCTTTCGGCGATGGAGACAATAAGACACTCACGACAGGACGTCTCATCTGTGTAGTCCTGGCAGTCTGCACTGCCGTCGCATTTGAAGCGTTCAGCAATGCAGTGTCCACTGCCACACTGGAAATAACCTGGGTGACAAGTTCGCAACTCTGCAACAAAAACAAACCAGCATACAATGCAGATTTACCTCACATTCAAGGGGAACTAAATTCATCCAAACAAGGGCCACCCGCTTAGTCGTGACGACTACAGTACGGACACGTGGTCAAGTTGAACAAATGACTGTTGGTGGTCCTATCTGTCTGCAGCCTGCGTCAGAAGTTTAGGTTTTATTGCTTTGTTTAACGCGGCCCTCAGTTACTCACAAACAGCAGACGCTGGGCCAAAACAAAGAGCCTCCACTTACCACAGTCCCTTTCATCCGAGCTGTCCTGGCAGTCGTTGTCATGGTCACAGACCCAACGGTCGGGAATGCAGCGCAGATTATCACAACGAAACTCACTCTCTGTGCACGCGCGTGGAGCTGGAGGGACGACATGAGGCAGAGAGTTCACTGAGTGGAATCAAATCATTAACATATTTTTATTGTGCTGATTCAAAGACAGTTGCATTTGTCAGACAAACAAACTCCAGAAACAGGAGGGACATTTATATTCAAAACCTCATGACATGGACACATTTTGGTATGCAACTATATTTTGTAAGGTACATATGAACATATTTCAATTTTGCGTTATTTTCCTCCATTACACTGCATAAAACACATCGGCCCCATGGACCCTTCCAGTAAGCAGCAGCACTGTTTCATCATGCAACACACTGATTTAACCACTGACACGTTTTTTTCCTTTGAGAAGCTCCATTATCCTCATTAGCTGCGATGTTCTCAGACATGTCTAAATTCTCCAGGGCAAAAGGTGACAGACTCCCTCACTCCCTCTTTCTGACACATTGAGGACAGCCTGTTTCTCTAGCAGCTGATAAGACGGCCTCTCTCTCCACTCCACCGTGCACAAAACTATTAGAAAAACTCCCTGATGTCTGACAAACTGAAGGTAGGACTATCCTCTGACATCAACACACCTACCTCATTCACTGGGCCTGTTCAAACCCCACACTAAATATACATCACAGATACTTTGTTGATATCAAAACAATGTAGTCTGCTTTTGAATGCTTGCATCTAATGCTTAGATTACATCATCTTCATCGCTGTCACACTAGCTATGAATAAATGTTTTCATTCAGCCACTAATGACTCCATTGATGTTGAAGTGGTATTGGAGAGCACTCACTGCAGCTGTGTTCGTCAGAGTTGTCCCCACAGTCATCATCCCCGTCACACCTCCATCTTAGTGGGATGCACTGGTGGTTGTCACAACGGAAGTCTCCACTGGGATCGCAGGTCAGCTCATCTGGGAAAAGAAGAATGGTCTAAAGCTGGATCCTTATACAGTTGGAAGAGTGACGGTGCTCATGACCCGGACCTACCTGAGTCACTAATACATCATATAGACAGGGGCTGAGACGGTGATATATTCAACAATGTCAACAGATTTTTGTACAGCAGAGATATTTACGATCTGACTACTGTCCACTAAAAACTGGTACTTTGTATTTATTGTTGACAATCAGTTAAGAGAAACATATAAAAATATATTTGGAGAACACAGAATCCTATTAATTGCATTATTGTTGTATCCACAGTACAGTATAGGGTTGATGAGAACGTGTTGGAGAAGGACATTAGTGATTTATTTCCTACATTTTTTCTCCTGACAACTCAAATTAATAGGAAAAAATGCTGCGTGTATAACTTACTGTATTGTTACGAAACATTACGAATGAATGACAATACACAGAAGATATGTAATAGCTGTCAGTCATTCATGTTTCAGCTTGTTTCAAATTGCAACATTGCCGCCAGCCAAGTAACCGTTTTCTAGTCGATCCTGTCGTGAGAACATGAATTTACTAAGCGGTAAATCACGAGGCAGGCTGACAGAGACAAATACGGAGTGCAAACAAATTCCAAACACTAAGTGGTAGCAATAATTTTAAACCTATACTGTAAGCATCACACAAATTATTCAGTAATAGAAACTAGAGATGAGACTGACTAGACATTTCTGGAATGAAGATATCCTGGGAGTTCACACAGTGGTAACTGACTCAGCTGTAAAGAAGAGGCTCCACAAGCAATCCGGGAGATTATTCCACGTACAGCTGTGGTGGAACTGAGAAATTCCAAAAGTACAGCAATTACACAACCTTCTTGGAGTTATGACTTTTTCAGTTCTTCTGGGGATGTCACTTAGATATGGTAGACATCTGTTCGAATGTTTAATTAAAACTGCCGATATAACACAGGGAGGAAAGCAGCAAGACAGCTGGGTGAGTTCTGTCCATGCCAGTCTGTGTGTTTGGAGGATAAGATTGCAGGAGATGAGACGCACAGAGGGGAGAGGAGTGGAGGAGAGATGGTCTGAGCCGTCTCTACCACACAGTGCTGGGGGTCAGAGATAGCGCGGTGTTAGCTAGTCCTGCCCTCCTGGCCCTCCACCTGGCCCATCTGCTGCATTCTTACAGGCAGATTAGCACGGATCTCCCCTCCTGCGGAGCATGGCACTAATGGAGCGAGGGCCTCTGATAAGAGACGGGAGGGCCGTGGCAAGTGTGCTTGAATCGTAGCGAAGTACAAAGAGACTTGTGTGAACCCTGCCCCCACGCAAGGACAGAGCAACATACACACACATACATAGGCCCATACAAGCAGACAGCTCATAAATCTGTGGTACACTGGGGGAGAGGTGAATAGTGGGGGAGGGAGAGTGATGAGACCCTCTCCATCAGCACCTCCCACTATCTCTCTCTGTAATGTTCCACAGGAGGTAGAGGTGTTAGCTAATTGCCCTTCAATTACTCCACAAAGGCAGCACCTCGTTCAGTTCATCAGAATCATCTAACATCTTAATATTTATGAAGAACACTTGTTCTAACACACCGGCTGCCACTTCAGTGGCCGAACACAAACATAAGAATGGCATCATTTCTGACTCACCACAGCTCTGCTCATCGCTGTTGTCTCTGCAGTCGTTTTGGCCGTTACATACAGCCCACAGTGGCACACAGCGGTAGTTGGTCTTACAGGTGAATTCTGTGTGGTTGTCACATCGATATGCTGGACCCACTGTGGAGAACACACACCAAAAATGCTATTGATAGCAGCATTATGCCATTTATAATCAATCAAACCTTTGACTCTGATAAGATTTTTGTTGAGCTTGAGTCAAAGATTCATGGTTTGTCTTTTGGTCTTATTAATTTGAAGAATACATTTATAATACAGTACATTCATCTGATAGATTGCAGCGTGTACGGCATCACCAAGGAGGCAGACACACCAGGGTGTATTGTATTACTCACTGCACTCCTCCAAGGGTTCATCAGAGTTGTCACCACAGTCATCGTCAACATCACATTTCCAGCTTTGTGGTATGCAGCGCCCGTTGCCACACTTAAACTGTCCAGGGCGGCAGGTCCTGCTGGAGCAGTGAGAAGCCTCTTCATCAGAGCGATCACCGCAGTCATCTTCTCCATCGCACTGCCATGACTCAGGGATACAACGCTTGTTTGCACACTGCCACTGATGAGTTTCACACTGGTGTGTAGCTAGAGACAACGCAAGTCCAGTCAGAGCCACACAAAAATATGAAAAAACATTTCAGAGAGATTAGTAATATTAATGTTAATGTGGAATGCTGAGAGACAGCAATTTACCGCACAACACAGGGTCTTCATCGGAACCATCATGGCAGTCCTGGTGGCTGTTGCACAGAAAATGAGGACTGGTGCAGTTTCCGTCATTGCACTGAAACTGACCAAGTCTGCAGTGACGAACCGGACACGTTGAGGCCTCGTCTGACCCGTCTCTGCAGTCCCTCTGACCGTCACATTTCCACCAGATGGGAATGCAACTGATGAGGAACAGGAGGAGAAGAAAAAGCTGTTCAGAAGTTGTGCTTTAAAATGCAAACTTTAAAAATGCATATGGACGTATTTAATGCATATCAGTAGTACTAATATATTACCATAAATGTTGTATTGATAATTAAAACTACTACATGTCACATAGTGCAAAAAAATCTTGACAAACCGTTCATTGTTTGCACATCTGTATTGGGTACTGGTGCACATAGGAAGGCATCTGGTCACACCTCCTATTTGGATAGTCAGGAAATGGTCAGGACACTCACAGGTGTGGTCCTGCCCTCCATGACGGATCAGGCACAAGTGAGAGCAGCCTCCATTGTTCACAGCACATGGATTATTCACTGTGAGAGGAAGAGTCACAGTGGGTCAAACAATCGGAATTCAATGCAGCTGGCAGGATACAGGCCAGGTATTGTTCAGGTGACAGTTAATACCAGTACTTAAACAGACTTAAAAAGCAGGAAATGACAAGACAGGTAAGTCAGAGTAAATAAGAGTCTTATTGCAGGAGAGCCGAGAAAGCACTCGAAGACAGGACTCTCACCGATGGGTTGCCTGTAAGGATGGCACACGTGGATGTCAAATGGTCTGTGTGTGGTGTTAACCAAGGCCTCACGACCGGTGCCGTTGTATTTGTTTCCTTTCTCCACCGTGCGTGTGTTCCAGTCAGTCCAGTACACCGTGTCCTCAAACACAGTCAGAGCAAAAGGATGAGGCAAATTGCCATCATACACTGTGTGTCTGTGTCGACCATCCAAGTCTGAGTACCTGGGGAAAGACATACAGGTCGCCAAAGTATTACTTCATGTCTTTTGGCAGTGTGGTTACATTCTGATAAGTGTACTTACTCAATGTAATTGAGATGTGCATCGGACCAGTACAGCTTGTCGTTAGTGTAGTCTATCGTGATCCCATTGGGCCACTCGATCTTGGTGGTGATGATGGCACTTTTGTTGGTTCCATCCATTCCAACACGGCCTATAAAGGCTTTGTCTCCCCAGTCTGTCCAGTATACATATCTATGAGGGATAAAGTATAATGATAGATTATCGTTTTGGGTAGATTGTAGTATTCATAAGTGTGATTTGAAAAAAGGAAATACAAATTGAGTCTGTGTGAGCCATAATTCATCCTTGCCTCCCACTCACCCATATTTTGGATGTAACACAATGGCTCTGGGATTTTCAAAGCAGTAGGTGTTATTGGCATCCACACAGTGTTCTGCCAGTTTCCTCACAAATCGACCGTCCAGTTCACACACTTTGAGACAATCCAAGAAGCTGTCCACCCAATAGAGCTTCCTGCCGATCCAGTCCACGGCAAGACCCTCCCCGTGCAGCACTCCGTTGACCACCACCTCCCTGTTACTGCCATTGAAGGACATTCTCTCTATAACCCTGCGGCTCACGTCTATCCAGTAAAAACGCTTGTCGACGCGATCAAAGTCCATGGCCACCACACTGGTGAGCCCCTGCAGGATCAGAGAATAGGCCTGCCCGTCTGTCGACAGGTTTCTTAAGTAGTAACGGTTGCTGAAGATAAGGTATGGTGAGATGTTGCTGTTCTGACGGCAACTGTGTCCGTCTGGCTCTCGAAGAAATCCCGGGGCACATTTACATACGTATGAGCCCACGGTGTTCTCACACACCTGGCTGCACACGCTCGGAGTCTCGGCACACTCATTGACGTCGTCGCATGTTTTGTTGTCAGACATGAGGCGGTAACCACGACGACAGGTGCAGATGAAGCTGGTGGGTGTGTCAGTGCAATTGTGATCGCAGTGGTGGATGGATGGATCTGTACATTCATTAATATCTGCAGTCACAGAAGCACAGAAAACGTAGAGATTGTGGGAAATTGCAAACAAACCAGTTTAAGAAAGATATTTTCTCCTCCATAAGTCTTCACACTCACCACATCCTTTCTCATCACTGTTGTCAGAGCAGTCATCACTTCTGTCACACACCATGCTCAAAGCGATACAGTGTCCATTTTCACATCTAAACTGTCCCGGAGGGCAGGTGGATGGTGGTATATGACACATGTGCTCCAGCTCATCAGACTCGTCTCCGCAGTCATTGTCCCCATCGCAGACAAAGTCATGGGACACACAGCGGCCATTCTGGCAGGTGAACTGGTGCTGCTGGCACGGCTGGTAAGTGCAGCCCTGCTCATCACTACTGTCTCCACAGTCATTACGTCGATCGCATCTGATCAACCAGCAAAAAGAAACAAAAAAAAAAACAATCAAAATTTTAACCTTTTTTATTTTCAATGCTCATTGATAGAGCTCAGACTTTCTAACCTGTAAGAGCTGCGTATGCACAGGCCATTGCTACAGGTGAACTCATTGATGCCACAGGATCTTCGGGTACAGTTTTGATGCTCATCTAATGCATCCGCACAATCTGCATCTCCATCACACACCCAGTCACGAGGGATACATTTCCTCTGAGGTGGTTGGTTGTTGACACAGGTGAACTCTGCACCTGAACATGTACGATTGGCTGCAAAAACAAAAACAACAGGGATAAATACTGACAATCATGACGAACAAATGTTGCAATGAATTTTTGGCAATCGAGCCATTCCAAACATTCCTAATCTGTCTGGTGTGATCGATCCACATTGTTTGGAGTGCGTCTCCTGCAGTGCTGATGTCTTTAGCCTTAGGCTTCTCACTATTGAATGCCAAACATTGTCAAACACGACATAAGAGACTTGAAACCCTGCATGCACAAAGTAACAAGTGAGGCAGGCAAAATCAGGAATTCCATTTCCTTAGACTCTTCCAGAACTTCCACAAGAGCCTAAGACACTGACTAACCCCGCTGTCCTCTACAACCAGTATGCATCTTAATCCATCATAGTCCTGGATGAGGAGACAAACAAGGAAACAGGAGGGAGCAAAGTGGAAGAAGTGGTGTGGAACAAGACGATGGCCGAAATGGGGGAGGAGATAAAGAACCGGGAAGATGCAGAATAGGATCAAGATAGGAAGAGGAGAGAATGCATACCACAGTTGTGCCTCTGGTCTTCATCACTCATGTCCCCACAGTCATTGTCTCCGTCACAGATCCAGGATGAGGCAATGCACCTGCCATCATCACAGCGGAACTGATCTGTGTTGCAGGTTCTGACCTGAGTGACTGTGGGAACAAACCAGTTCATAAAATGTAACTTTATGTAATAAATGACAACAAATTTCAAATATACATATATGTGACTTATAATGTTATAAAACAAAAGTAGATGTATCATACACATTTTCGTGTTGTTATGTAATTACACTTTATAATCAACTATAATAATATACTGTAGGTATTTCCCCCAGTGGTTATCACCTAATAAGCAAGGCACACTACAACATTAGCAGGGCTTTCCAAATAGTCATGGCAACTCCACATTCCCATGCATGGTGAGCTATCTAAACAAAAGCCAAAGTGAGGCTCAGTAACCCCTGGTGGACAAAAGGAGGGGGAGGTGCTGTTTGTCAGAGGACACTGAGGGGCGTCACCACAGAGGAATGCAGCAGACAATAGGAGGCCTGACTGACCACATCCCTGACAAAGAAATACACCACTGACTCACACTCTCCGCTGCATCACTCAAGTCATTCTCTCACACATGCACAGAGAGGCAGACTGGCGGACAGACACAAACACAAAAACCAAGCAGCTGATGAAGGGGAGGGACACACACACACACACACACACACAAAGCCAAATGGCCCATAATGGGGGTGGGAGATGTGTGACACTCACTGCAGGAGTGGGGTTCATCAGAGCCATCAGCACAGTCCGCCCCACCATCACAGTACCAGTGAGCGGGGATGCAGCGCCCGCTAGAGCAACGGAACTCCGTCTGGGAACATGTGGATGTGGCTGTGTAGGAGAGAAAGACATGGAGAGAGGCATGAAATCACTTAGGAGTGTGGGAGTCCTAACACGCTGATGGGCTGTGGGAAAATGAGGGCCATATGGTGCTCTGTGCTGGACTCTTTCTAAATTATTTCTAATCACTTTTGGAACATAGGGCAAAAATCCAGACAATCCACTTCAGTTTTGTTTTACTATAAGAGCAGCATCACCTGAACCTTAATTTAAAATCCAATACTTAGACCTGTCAATAAACTCACCACAATGTGTTGGGCTCTCATCGCTCATATCTCCACAGTCATTGTCTCCGTCACACAGGTATGAACGTGGAATGCAGATATTTGTAGATTGACACTTTGTGTGTTCCGGCTGGCAAGTTCTCTCCGCTGAGATTACAAAGCAGAATATACACTCATTACTTTATGTATTCAATATGAATCAGTTTAATGTTCGCCAAAGATTCTGGATATTTCAACTCACGGCAGTTTTGCTCATCGGATGTGCCGTTGTCATAGCAGTTGTTGATGCCATTGCAAACATAGTCCTTGCTAACACAGCGGCCATTGTTGCAGGCGAACTCAGTGTTGGGGTCGCAGGGCCTAAACAGACAGCCCGCCTCATCACTGTTGTCCCCACAGTCATCGTAGTGGTCACAGCGGTAGTGGTAGGGTACACATCGACCATTCCCACAGGTAAACACCGTCGGTTCACATGTGTGGAAGGCTGCCAAATACAATAAAGGACAGGTAAGAGAGCGGCAGACAACAAGAAATATAGGAGAAAGATGGCTCACACAGTATACACACACACAGAGGAACTTCATGTTACCTGACAAGGCAATAAAGGACGACAGCAACTGAGGGACTGCATGCAACACATAAACAAGTCGATTCAGTTGTTAGTGTTCATTTGTGTTATTAATAGGATTGTGCAAATGGAAATTGACTCATCGCGTGCAAGAATACACACCAAAGGGTTTGAATTCAGTTTTGTGTCCTGAGAAAAATCATTATAGCAAAACAAAAAGCAAGAAGAATTTGTTAGTATTAGTTAGGACAGAAGTGTGAAGCAAATCAGGAACAGAACAACAGGAAATTGGTTTTTATCCGAGGACACCCTACCACAGACTCTCTCCAACTCATCGCTGCCATCTCCACAGTCGTTGTCATTGTCACATTTCCACTGGGCACGAATACAGCGACCATTCATACAGGTAAACTGGCCTGCCTGGCACCGGGTCCCATTGTCAGGGATGCAAAGCTTGTTGTCTGCCAGGTACCAGCGTCCCTCTGATGGACACTGACACTCAACACCATTTGGTCCTAAAAGCAGACAATACATTTAATTATCATGCTGCATAACGTTTGTTTGTAAAGTTTGCAATATAAGAAAAAAATATTCTTGTACCAGCAGTACAGATGTGGCTGCAGCCACCATTAAACTGCTGACAGGGACTGTCGCACTGCTGCTGCTTCCTGCTCGCCAGAACGTGGATGTCCATGGGCCGAGATGGAAGGTTCTGAATCATTACCCTCTGATCGGAACCATCGTGCTTGTTGGCCCGGTAGATGCTGCGGGTGTTCCAGTCAGTCCAATAGATGAACTGGCCAAACATGTTCATGGCAAAGGGGTAGATAGCAGTGCTGACAATGACCTCCCGATTGGTCCCTGTGAGAGAGGAACGCTCAATCTTCTGTCTGAAAGCAGAGCAAAATGAAGATGGTAGCAGATGAAGAAGACAATGTGAGGGACATAAGTAAAAATTTCAACACTGGGATTTTTCATCTCTTACAAGCTGGCATCTGCCCAGTACAGCCTCTGTTCCTCATAGTCCAGTGTTAGTCCATTAGGCCACACAAGACTGCTGTTCACAATGTCTGTTCTGAAGTTCCCGCCTAAAGTGGCACGTTCAATTTTGGCATTGGTTCCCCAGTCTGTCCAGTACATGTATCTGTGGAGCAAGGAGGAGCAATCTCTAAATGCCTGTTTAGTGCATTGAACAAAGTGTTTGTGTGTTGTGTTAGTCTTACCCTCTACAGGGATCTAGCATGATGGCTCTTGGCCTGGACACATGGGCGATAATTGTCCTCTGAGAGCCATCCACTGACATGGAGCTAATACTCTGGTTGACATAATCACTGTAGTAAATTCTTCTATTAATCCAGTCATAAGCAATCCCATCGGGAGCCCCAAGATCTGTTCAAACACAAGAACAACACCACCAACAGTTAATAATTATCTCTTACAGACATATAATGCAAAAAAAAAAGTGCACGTTGTAGCTGGAGCGCAAAACTTGCCTGAAGCCACCACTACAGGGGGTGAGGTGGGAGAGGACAGGCTGATGTAGCTGATCTTGCTCACTCCTGCACCTGAACTCTGTGTGAAGTAGATCCTCCTGTCAGTGAGGTCAAAATCCAATGCCACAGAAGTCCGCGGTACGTGGACCACAGGGAAGGGCAGGGCGTGGTCCTCGGGATCCAGTCGCAAACTGCGCACCGTGCTCTCGGTAGTGTAGATGAGATAATCGTCCCTTGATACCACGCAGCTCTCGTTATCGGCTGCCAGATTGCCAAACGCACAGCTGCATTTCCTGTTCTGAGTACCAGGGAGGGCAAAGCAGAGGTGGGCACAGCCTCCGTTGGCCTCCATACATGGGTTGTTGTCCAGCTCCTGGGCGGTGCTGGGCTGGGTATGCTGGTCAAAGACGGTGACATCCCTCAGCATGTTGACGTTGTCTCGGATGACGGCGGGTTGCTCTGTGCTGCCAGGCTCTTTACTTGCTTGAAACACTTTTTTCAGGTTTCTGTCGACCCAAATGATACTACTTCCAAACACAGTGATCCCATAGGGGGTGGGGTAGCGGCTGCCATACCGGATTATCTCTGTCTCCCCTCCATTAGGGTTGATCCGGGCAATCATATCCAGAGAGTCATCTACCCAGTAGACATAGCCAGTCTCCCAGTCCAGAGCTAGACCTCGTGGAGTAATAATTCCAGATGACACCAAAATTGTCCTGTTCGTTCCATCCAACAGTGCTCGCTCAATTTTGGGGTTCTGACCATAATCAGCCCAGAACAAGTATCTGTTTTTAGGATCCACCACAATGTGGCGTGGCATGTCTACTTGGGTTTTCAGCAGGACTCTGCGGAACGTGGTATTGAGGCGGAGCACCTCCACGTATGTCTCAGTCAAGAAAGCATTGGTGAAATACAGGTTCCCTAAAACGCAGAAAGGCTGGCTTATATTTTATATACATGTTAAAAGATCGGCAATCACAAACCTCTACACAGTGTGAGTTCCCCTGATGCAATCAGTAGAAACTAAACAACAGTAGCAAACAACTTTTCTGCAAGCTGCTGTTTTTCGTAAAAGCCTCTTAACTTAATTCAAATTACTTAGGTTTTCTTTTCTGGTTTCACCAAGCTTAGCACTGGTGATCCTGATCTTCTCATAGATCTGCTGATCAACTAACCAAGAGTTTCAAATGCTGCTTTGAGAATCTTCATAATTACTTAGCAATCATAAAAAGCATCAAATGATTAACAGACAAAAACAACAGCAGCAATAATTCATTTTTCAGGACATTAAAAATGGACATAACAATCACATACCTGCAGCCCAGTCCACAGCAATGCCTCTAATCCCATTACGTCCTATTCCAGATGTAACTATGCCACGTAATCCAGATCCATCCGGCTTGATTCTTTTGACTGCATTCTGTGATGCCACAGTGCTACTGAAGTCACACCAGTAGATGAACCCAGACGCCATATGGACATCAATGTGTAAAGCATTACGGCCTGCAAACACATAACCCAGTCATTAGTTTACTTTTGGAGTTCAATGTGTATTATAGACATAAATATTTATTCCAGAAATTAATCACATTAAGTATGATTAGTAGAATGTGAGACTCTCTAACCTCTCCCAGCCACGGGTACCATGGCCTCCGAGTGGTCAGTCCCTTCCAGACTGAAGCCTTTGATGGCAGACAGAGTGGAGATGACTACATATGACTGATAGGGAGCGCAGGTCCTGTTGTCCACATTGATTTTAAAACCTGTGGCACAGGCACAAGTGTACAGACCCCCCGGCCGAGGGAGGCAGAGCTGCTCACACATTCTCATATTATTACTACAGCCGTTGGAGGTACCTGCAGATGCTGAGTGTCAGAAGAGAACACAATGTGACAATGCAAGGAATGACAAATTTGTGAATTTTTCATTTTCTCGGTGCAAAACTCACTCTCTCTATAGTGCACTTTGAGTACTCTGAGACCGGACACGTTGTCTCGCATCACAACCCTGTTGGCACCTGTGGCTTTGTCCACGCGTTCTATCACCTCAAAGTCACGATCAGTGAAGTACAGGAAATTTTCATGGACAGCCACACCCCAGGGATGAGACAGGCCTGTCACTATGGTGATACGGTTAGTCCCGTCTGGATCCCCTCGCTCAATCTGAGTTTCAAAGACAGACACGCAGTCAAACATGCATGTAATGAAGCGTTTGCACTTACATTTACATCAAAGTTCAGTATTAAAACAAACCGTGCCAGTGCTTGTAACAGCCCAGTATAACTTGTTCTCTCGGATGTCCACGGTGAGAAACTCTATATGGTCCAAGTTGTTCGTGAACAAGGTGACGGGGTTCAAGCCATCCATGTCTGCAGAGGCCACCTTGGCAGGAATGCCAGTCTCTGTGCCCTGGTCTGTCCAGTATAGTTTCCTTTAGAAAACACACAAGATGGTAGTAGCTTTCAGATCAATTTAGTCATGGATCTCTGTTATCTTTGAATGTCTTGTATGACAAGCATCAAGAAATAAATAAAATAAACGTTTCTCAGACTTAAACTTAGAATTATTTGACAGCTCTGTTAAAACAGACTTTCTACTTTTGTCCAGTGACTTTCAAACACACAACAAAGAATGCCAAACTTCACTTGCACTATGACTTGGAAAGCTTATCGCCAAAATCAGTTGTAACTTTTCCCATGGGGGTGATGGCATGAAAATGTCTTTTGTGTTTCTTGATTGCACACTTTCGTACAAGAGATGGAGTGTGTGGCACAGTATTCAGTAACAGAGTTCTCTCTGGGGGAAGAGCAGATGGCGCTGAGGAGGCTGATAGGGCTCAGTAACTGTGGGGATCAGTGACTGTGCCAGGACTGTGTTAAATGGGGCTTACCCACGTGCTGGGTCAACTGCAATGCCAACAGGGCTGCCAGCCCCGGTCGGGGAGCCGTTATTTGTGATCAGAGTTTTACGGTACTGTATCTCCCCTCTCAACTTCAAAACCTGGCCAAACACAAACACAAAGTATGTCAATGTACCCCAAATCTTTAATATGCCATGCAATAATAAAATAGAAACAAAAGCAGACACAATGATTTATCTCACCTCTATGGACTGTGTGGCTGGGTTGGTGTAGTACAGATTCTCAGTTATCCAATCTAGAGCCAGGCCGACAGGGGAGCCCAAGATGGCTGCAGGAGCAAACACTGTCCTGTTGGTCCCATCTGACTTCACCGTGTGGATCTCACCCTGGGGGGGCAGAGGAGGACAGCACAATTCCAGCCATGTTTAGTTTGATTTTCATGGTGTGTTTTACAGTAAATGATTACAGTAATTAGTTTAATTATTGCAGACTGAGTCCCAACTTCTAAACAGAACTGTGACACCAACCAGTACACGCTTCTTACATGTTTCTCTGGCACTACACCTGTTCACCATATACGAGGTCCTTGTTTACAGTAGTATGATGGTTATTTCATAGACATGGTCCTCGTGCCAGTCCCGCAGCCGGGGCCTAGTTGCACAAATTTCTAAAGACCCTGGCTCTTCGCCCATAGTAGGGGTGCCATTTGGGCAGTATAAAGCTTCTGGTCTGGTACCAAGGACATAAGGGGCCAGAGGCAGGGAAAATTCATCACACACCACTGCTGTGTATGAATACATGTTTTTAAATGGTGTGTAGCTACATTTGGATGTGTAAACATTGTTGTCACTGTTCCAAGAGTTAGGTGTGAAAACTGAAAAAACAAAGCAAAGCTTCAGAGGAAGCCTAAAGCAGCTTTGAACCAAGCCCTGACATATGGAAATGTGAGTTCTGGATCCGACACTCACACCAACACCTCATACATGGACAACAGATTCTGAACTAGTAATTCTCCAGACAGTTAGACGTACGGGGTGCTCCACCCAGTAGATGGTCTGTTCATCGTCGTCAAAGTCAACGTCATAGCCGTTTTGCAGTCCAGCAACAGGGACCATCGCATCATTACTCTTGTCATCTGGGTTCAAGGAAATGCCATAGATTAAACTGTCCCTGACAACCACCAGGAAAGGATCCTCAACTGCAAAAGAGAGAAGATAAAATTATCATTGGATCAAGGTTTATCCCCCTTAGTGCACATATGATCACAAACTAATGGACAAAGATAAATTTGGCTTTGGCCAACAGCAATATAAAAATAAAAATTCTGAGCGTAAGATATTTGAGCAACACAGGGATCTGAACCCATGGAAGCAGCCCTTATCTATACAGAGGATTGACTGGTGAAAGTTTGTTCCACAATCTGATTTGCTTTGTCATCAGAGATTAGAATCACTGAATGGTTGTGGGGCATTTTCATTCTTGGATAATCGTTGGCCTCGGGGTGAATGTGTTCTGCTTGACTTGAATTGGCTGAAAGCTGAGATGAGTTAAGCTGCCGACCTGAAGGGGACTCCTTGGACTTTGAATTAAAGGTCCCTTGTCTCCTTAAGACCTTGAAAGACACGCTTATATGATTCTTCATATTTAGCGTAACAGGATTTTACAAGAGAATCTAAATGGGAGACTGTTGACAAGTCCTTGGATCCATCTAAAATATGGGTTCATCCATTTATGAACACTGCGGTGATCACAGATAACGTATGAAATAACCAACATTTCAATGTTTTCATGGAGTGATATTACTAAATAGAAAATAACCTATTAGATTACAATAGCAGCTGCCCCTAAGACAAATACATGATGCGTACATCAATTTATCAGCTGCATCTGACCTCACTTCCTTTCTCATCAAACTAAGTGATGAGTGTTTCCCTCCGTTTGGCAGGAGGCATACCTCTGGTGCAGGTGATATGGTCGTCTGCCAGTATCCAGCCTGAGGGGCAAGCACATGAGTAGAAACTCGGGCCCACGGCTGAGAGTAGGCATATGTGGCTACAGGAACTCCTCAAGCAGTGATTTTCACCTAAACATGGTCACATGCACAGACCGTGAGTGTACACAGAAATGTGCTTGAGTCAACAGAGATACCTGGACTTATTATGAAATGTCAAAATCGATATACCTACTTCTGCATAGTGACCCAACATTATTACCAAGCTGGCCAGCAGGTTGTTGTGATTAAAACAGTAAATAATATTAATGTCACCCGGGGTGTTTCATGTCTATTGTCTCATACCTGCTGGCTGTCTGGCTGGGTGCACTGCCACCAGACCCATTGGCTGAGGGAGGTTGTATAGCATCACTGTCTGGTTCTCCCCATGCCACTTATGGGCTCGGATCACACGGTTTATGTATCTGTCAGTCCAATACACAAAATCCTCAAAAATGGTAATTGCGTGTGGATGTTGCAGTACCTTTTCACAGAGAATAAGAAAAGAAAAAAGTGTATCTTACAAATAATATTCAATCCACATAGAGCTCTGTTCAGTATTAGGCTTTAATATGATGTCAAATGATATCTTGCACTCACCAGATCACTGGCCAGAACTTGTTTCCTGTTGTTGCCATTATAATCACAGTAGTCAATAAAGTCCAGGTAGGCATCAGCAAAGTACAATAAATTGTTGGGATAGTCTATGGTAAGACCATTAGGCCAGTACAGCTTATTGCTTATGATGGCTGTCCTCAGTTTCCCGTCCATGCTGGCCCTCTCGATGCGTGGGTTCCTCCCCCAGTCGGTCCAGAACATCAGGTGAGCACTGCAAAATAATCACTCATCAATCATTTCATCATCAGTTGGACAAATTAAAAGTAGAAAAGCTCGACATCACATTTGAAGACATATCTCAGACCTTTCCCTTGGGTCCAGGACCAAGCCTCGAGGATTGGTGACATTTTCACTGATCAGTACAGTCCGGTGGGTGCCGTCCAGTTTAGACACTTCAATGGTCTCCAGGACGTAGTCAGTCCAGTACAGATTCCTGCCCACCCAGTCTACAGCAAGGCTTTCTGTCACAGTCACTCCGCTGCCAAATATCTACCCAGAAACATGTATACCTAGTTTAGTACTTAATACTTTTTTCAGGTGAGTGCATCTGTGAAGACAGGGACCCAAACAAAACTCACCACTGTTCTGTCACTGCCATTTTTGTGGGCACTCCAGATTCTGTCCTGGCTGGTATCAGACCAGTATACACGGTCAGTAACGGAGTCAAAGTCGAGGGCCACAATGTTGCGTCCATCACGAACCAGTGAGCGGACCACATTGGGCTGAGTAGTTATCTCGTCTTGCACGATCTGATTTCGACTTGCCACTAACAAGAACGCCTCTCGTGAATCTGTGAACAGACGTTATTTCTCCGTCACCTATGGGAGCACTCATCTGCTTTCACATGTCTGGCAAAACTACACAACCAGACTGATAAACAGACCCTCCTCAAATTGCACTGCTTGGGGAATGCAGTTTTGCCCAAATAAAGAGCTATTGTATTGCAAAGCCTTTCAGCAGGTTATCTGTGTGGAAGAAGGCCTCATGTCAGGCACGCTCCCCATAAACAGCTCTTTGTTGGTGATTATGTCCTAATTACCCCAGTGATGCCCAGTGAGTGACATATATGTTATTTGTCTTATCTAAAGTAATCAGAGCAGCTAGGGGAGAGAAGAGAGAAGAAAGATAATGAGTCGGTCGCGCAATGTGGGGGCCAAACTCCCCCAAATCACAGCGCATTCCTGCCTAACAGCATGAGGAAGAAAACTAAAGCATGCTTAGAATTATTAAATTGATAGTTGCGTTGTTTTAACCCTGATAATACATGTATGATTTTTAGAATTCACGGTATACACTCTACGAGTCCAAATACACATTTTACAACTATCAGCAAAGTAAAGACCATGACATCATTGACATACTGCTTAATTTATGGTGCCTCCTCATGGAAAATGTCTCTTCTTACCTGAGGCCTTGCAGGTACGCAGGTCTGCTTCAAGGGTGTAGCCATCCTGGCAATGGCAGCGGAAAGAGCCTCTCTCATTAAAGCAGTGCTGGCTACATAGTCCGGGTGGATTACACTCATCTATATCCGCACACGTCTTGGAGTCATTGCTCAGTTGATAACCCATAGGACATGTGCACTGGGCCCCAAATGGCCCTTGGATACAGCCATGCGTACAGCCAGCATTGTTGTCTGAGCAGCTCTCCTGATCTGGGTTAAAAGCAGAAAAATGGAAAATACTGAGGCATTTCTCCAGAGATAATAACAATAACAATTATTATAATTACATTAAACATGAATGAACATGAATGCAAAAAATATCAATAATGCATATGATAATCGTTGTTTGGATACAAAATGTATGAGCGCTCACTGTATTAACATAAAGAAAAGTAAAATTAATAAAATTGTGGAAATGAATCAACTACTTGCTGTAGTTCTAGCAATGATTGAGAGGTTGTTCCTACCTGGCAAAGGCTCATCTGAAAGTTGTGAGGAAAGCAAGAAAGGAAAATTCCAGATCATTTTTAAGGTTAATGCAAGTCAAATCACACGCATGCATGATTTGAACACAAGAACACAAAACACAACATTCAACGCAATTTTTTTATGAAATTATACCCTGTGTTTACAAAATATAAATCAGCAAAACACATTTAAGAAACATAAATCACTTCAGTGTTTGATCTTGTTTGTTCGTGTGATGTTAAATTTAATTTGAAGAAACCTGTATTAAAAAAATCACTCCTTTCTGATAGACAGGTTACATAATTTTGGCTGAAAAATGTTAAAAACACACTTACTGCAGAGTGGAGACTCATCAGCACCATTGGGGCAGTCAGGGGTGTTGTCACAAACTCTGGTGAGATTGATGCACACGCTGTGGCCAGGGCATTGCCACTGCCAGCTGGGACATCGGAAAGGTGGTGTGGGACAATCCCGTTCATCACTCATGTCCCTGCAGTCGTTGTCTCCATCACAAATCCAGCCACGAAACACACAGTTTCCATTGTCGCAACGGAATAGTGAGGTAGGACACGTGCGGGGTGGACAGGCGTGGTGTTCATCAGAGCCGTCCTCACAATCTGGATGGCCATCACACTGCCAAGAAGCGGGGACGCAGCTCCCATCCGACTGGCACTGGAACTCACTCTCATGGTGGCACATACCTGGCGGCCTGGTAGCTGGGACACATTAGACAACAGGACCAACATGTTAGCACAATACAAAAATAAATATTAATAATTCTATATTAAATAATCATAAAGGACAGACTAATTATTCAACAATATAATCTGGGAACAAAGGCAGCACTTCAATACTTACGACACCCTCTCTCATCTGAGCGATCATTGCAGTCAAAAACTCCATCACATCGGTAGTAAGAGTTGATGCACTGGTGACCATTGGAACACTTGAATTCGTTCATACTGCAGTTGTAGACTGAAAATTTCAGTTAATCATGTTAAAGGTATATTCTGATGTACATGCCTGCTTTTATGAATTCTGATGTTGTTTAACACAGGTATTGAGATGAATGATCAAAGAGGCTTAACACATGTTTGAACAACACAATATCATACAATCGCCTGACTGTTAGGTTTGTTAGGAAATCTATTGACGCACACACACAGATCTAATTTGCTATACCAGAACACAGGACTAGACAGAGAGCAGTTGTATTTGTGTCCAAGGTGAACTGTAATCCAGAAAGATACTCACTGCAGCTCTGCTCATCTGCTCCATTTGCACAGTCCCTGTCCCCATCACACACATAGTTAGGGTCTAGACAGCGGTGTTCCGGACACTGAAACTGGCCAGGATGGCATGTGTTTGCCAGATCTGTTAACACAAACAGCCTCTGATAAGACAATATGTGATTCTAAAAATCTAAACACACAAAAAAAGATTATATAGGCATATTTCAAGTTAAACAATATGTCCTCATTTGCTAAAATTCCAGATTTCCACAAAGGAAATTGTGCCATTGTAAATGATAGCTCTAATCTAGTGTATGTACATTGTGCCTTCTCCTTGCCTTTCTTGTGTTTAAAACTTGGCCAGAGGTTCCTAGTTCAAACTCAAAGGCTTTAAAAGGAAACTTACGACAGTCAGCCTCATCTGATCCGTCACCACAGTCATTATCTGTGTCACACCGCCAGGTATGTGGGATGCAGCGGTGGTTGGCACAGGTGAACTGATTGGCAGGGCACGTGCCAGGCACCTTGGTAGGGCAGTTGTACTCATCACTGCTATCAAAACAATCATTATGCCCATCACAACGCCATCTGGCAGGTATACAGTGCTGATTGGCACAGGTGAATGCAGAGGAGGAGCAGGTGGTGTCTGAAAAAGGTGGAGCTGAAGTTATTAATCAAACATTTTAAAACAGAATTGTATGAAATTCACTAGTTTTACCCTGTGTATCCCACTATGACCAGGTGAGGTCAATGTAATCAACAAAAATTAACAAAACAAATACATTACTGTTTATTCCACAGTTGATTTCATCACTGTTGTCATGGCAATCATCAACACCATCACATCTGTAGCTGTTGGGGACACATTTGCCATTGCTGCACGAGAAGGAATTGGCTCCACACTGCAGCGTGGGCGGCTCATTGGAAGGATCGGCCACACAGGTCAGCTGGTTGGGTGACAGCTTCATGCCATATGGACACCCACAAACCCTCTGAGAGTCTGGAGCTGGGAAGCAGAAGTGGCTACAGTCTCCGTTAGGATTTGCTTGCCTGTTGCAGAGGTTGGAACCTGAGAGGGGGAGCAGAATGTAATTACCAGGAACATGATGGACAAGTGAGCGGTGCAGCTACAAGGTGAACAGTGCAGAGTATTGAATGAAGCTACTGACCAATCTGAGAGTTGGAGTTGAAAGACTTGACGTGCATGATGTGGCTTATTCCTCTCCTAATGATGACCAGCTCTCCACCATCTGTCTTCCGCACACGTACAATGCCACCCAGGCGCCAGTCAGTGAAATATGCATATCCTGTAAGAAACAGACACATGAGAGCACATCTTCGGTCCCTTCACCTCTCATCACTTCCTTGTAACAATCTTGATCTTATGACATGACTGCAATAATTACGAACAATGGCACAAGCTCATCCTAAAGTTACTGCCCATGTAAGTCCAATCTCAGTATTGTACTGACAACAAAATCATGAAGAGCAATTTTATTACCTTCAAAAATGGTGAGACCAAATGGGTGAGACATTAGGGTGATGCGGTCCAAAGAAATCCTGTTCTGGCCATTAAAATTGCTGTATTCGATTTTATCAAAGAATGCATCGACCCAATACAGACGCATGGAGCTGGGTGGGAATCAAAGCACAGAGCCAGGAGTTTAAAATGACTAGGGTCACACAAACATCTTTTCTCAATGAGTCATTAAGCCTTAGAAATCTTGTGAGTCTAATGTTGTTTTCAGCTGAGGAAGGAGGAATGGTGTATTGTGGGATTATTCTTAGGGCTCACCTCCAGTCAATAGCTAGTCCATTTGGCCAACCAAGAGTTGTGTTTACGATAGACAGGGCATGTGACCCGTCACCCCAAGCCCTCATAATCTTCGCTGGTCGGTAC
Organism: Brotula barbata; assembly: GCA_900303265.1. NCBI lineage: Eukaryota > Metazoa > Chordata > Actinopteri > Ophidiiformes > Ophidiidae > Brotula > Brotula barbata. The sequence goes on along the minus strand of OMNV01005120.1, from coordinate 185,764 downwards.
CAGTCAGTCCAAAAAATATATCTATGAAGACAACACAAGTAAGTTATCTGTGACACAATTCAGTCAAACTTTTAGCTTGTATACATTTATACGGGTGAAAATACTTGTAGATGAGTATGGAGAGTGTTTACATTCTATCTTTGAAACATCTGTTTTTCAGAGCTTTTCCGTTTAACTTCTCAGTCTTGGCTACCATACAAGCCGTCGCATTGAACTAATCTCAGCTATTGTGCACACAGTCCTAATGACTTAGAGCCCTTTGGAAATAACATAGTCTAAATAAGGATTTCTGTAATCAAATGGTGGCCTAATGAAACTGTGCGTGTATGTCTGGCATGCTACCAAATGATTTGCCATGTAGAGGAAGCTATAAAATCCTAATTTACACTGTGTGGTAACTTTAACCATTCAAATAATTGGCTTACAGGAAAATAAAGAGTAAATAATTGGTAGGTCTTTTGTTGATTTACCCAATGATCGGATGCACCACAATGGACCTGGGGTTGTTGAGGTTACGTACGATGGCTCTCCTGGACTTATCGGCAAGCTTCATGACAGATATGCTCCTGTAGCGTGGGTCAGTCCAATAGAGGTTCTTTGAAATCCAGTCATAAGCCAGGTCCTCCACTCCTTCTACCCGATTGGCTGCCAGTACCTCCCTGTCTGTGCAGATCAAAGCAGTCAGACCACAGTTTAACACAGAGATAAAAGAGGAACACGTTTAAATAACAAGCTGACATTTTCCCCATGTGGACCAGAGAAAGAAAAGCTAAAGCCTTTGTAAAAACAACATCCCAGATCCAAATGCTAGTGTTCTTTTTTGTGTGTGATATGACTCCACATCAGTAATTAGATTAACAGCAAAATTAAGTGGTGCTCACTATCAAGGTATCACCTAAAACTCCCTGGTCAAACATACTTGATCACTTTGTTCCCATCGTTTCACGGCATTATTTTGAGCTATTAGCAGATTACATGATCCATTTTCCACTGTCTATACTCCTGTCCACTCCCTCCCCCATAGTACCAGTTGGCCCCACCAGTCGGCCCTGGCACTCCCTTAACTCCCTCTATAAGCCTGACGGGATCACATGGTAGAGCTCTGCTGGGAAGGAAGTTATCCATTATGGTACACATGGTAGAGACTGAAAATAAATCAGCTGTAATCTTAAACTTCCCACAATAAGGCTTCACATCATCGTAGAATTAGAATCTCAATATAATCAAAAATGGCATAATTTCCTCTAGACCATCAGTTAAAACAATAGAGATTCTCACCAGTCCCATCCACTTTCTGTTTATAGATAATGTCTTTGGCTGTGTCTGAGAAAAAGATGGAATCATCCTCAGCACTAAAATCCACTCCAACAAAATAGGAAGGGGTTCCAGTGACGGGCAAGATGATGTCCTCCTGAGAGGAGAGGTTAAAGGGGATCCCTCTCACAGCCAGCTGGCTGGAGAACAGCAGGAACTTCCTCATGGCTGAAGACAAAAGTCACAAGACAATGACACTAAAGATCGAGACATTTAAGATTACAACACGGAGAATGAGCTACGAAAGATGAATACACTGTTTCCGTTGCCGTACGTGTGAGTTTGGCGAAATCCATTAATGCTTTAGCTGTTAGATTTAGTCGGATTTACCCTTTTTATTCAGGACACACAATTAGGTCTATTGAACTGACTTATTATTGTAATTCAATGGTCAAGTGTTGTTTACATTCTCTTACCCACACAATGTTTGCCATCACTATGTAAGTCAAAGCCCATGCGACATTTGCACCGGTAACCCAGGCCTCCATTGTCACTCCTGTGACTCAGAACACAGATGTGCTCACATCCACCCCTGTCCACACCACAAGGGTTTGAGACTAGAGACAAGAATAAAATAAATAAATCAATAAATAATAACAAAAAAATCAATATATACTGTATATATCAACAGTTCAGATTCTGGTTCTTGATACAGTAAAGATTAGTTCCCTCTAAAACATTAACTCTTAACTTCCAAAGTAAACCTGTGACCTCCTCTCCACATCTACACTACTGTGATCCACATCAGCAAGACACCAATGTCAACATGAACGTGCCTAATTTAAATCTTACCATATGGTTGTTGGAGCTGATGTATCACTGCTATGCCGTGTGGAGTCTGAGGTGTAGTGTAAACCACCTGAGGATTGCTGTCTGTGAACTTGTTTGCTTTCATCACAGCCATCTTGGTCCAGTCGGTGAAATAGACGTGGTGCTCAAACAGACTGATACCAAATGGGTGTGGGATCAAAGTTCCACCGTGGACCACTGTTTTTCTAAGGAAGAGGTGAGAACATTGATTAAGAATACAAATAAAGTGCATATTTCCCCCAAATTCTTAATGCTAATATTGGTAAATTCTATAAATGTCGTGATGTGTTCTCCTTACCTATGAAGGCCATCATATGTTGCAGTTTCAATGTAGTCATAGCGACTATCAACCCAGTAGATACGCTTGGCCTCAATGTCCAGTGTGACACCAGCTGGCCAGCCCAGTTTAGATCTAATGATCCCATAGCGGTTGGTGCCATCCATAAAGGCCCTCTCCAGTCCTGGTTGACCATTCAGAGCCTCCCAATCTGAGAAGAACATAAAGCTGTAAAAGATAGGGAAATGATTCTATAAGTAGGGCTCATTGCATTAGGAGACCGCTATGCACAGCATCCAAATATATTCAATTACACATGATACCTCTTCATCTGAGATAAGACATAAGTGGCCTTGGGCTTTTTAATTAAGTCTAGTATCCACATCCACACACACATTACATTATGGTCACAGGTGCATACCTGCACATTTTACCAAAAACCTGAACATTAACTTACATTGAGTCATTTATCTGTAGCCACCTGGCTATCCTACCATCTTGAACCACACTATTGGATTACAATGAGGGTCATCACTTACATTGCTCCTCACTAATCCATCCAGGACAATCTGCTAATCTCGCACACACACGCACGCACACACACCCATTCTTCTACTCCAATGAAGCGCAACACAGACAGTGTATGCAGGGATTGGGAATGGGTAGATGAACGGGTAGAAAATGGGCGATGTGCTTACCCGACAGTTGGGTCCAAAGCCAGTCCTCTAGGGTTTCCCAGGTTTTCTGTGATGAGTGTGACCCGGTTATTTCCATCAAAGTCCACCATATCAATCCGGTTGACGCTGGCCTCCACCACATACAGTTTATTGTTCACCCAGTCCACCGCCAAGTTCTCAGGGTAGTCAACCGATATGTTTAAAACCACCTGCATGTTGGAACCGTCCATATCCACAGACAACACCTGTCCACAAAAGAAAGCATTGTTGCCAGGAAATTATTTATTTTTAGTGGTCGGTGTGATAACATAGGGTGTGGTTTAGAGGCACTTACAGCAAACATGAATTCAAAGGTAAGAATAACAAAACATACCATGAAATCCTTACTCTATCAATACTAAAATGGTGCTATTTCCTAAAACTGGACAATTTGGCAGCATGGAGGTAGTAAGAGGAATGCTGTTCTTTTGAAACACAATCCAGACCTCTAAAAGGCAGGATATTCAATTTACCTGTTTTAAAGTGAAACTGAAGATGTGGAAATAGCCTTGTAGTTTAACCTTTCTGGTTACATTCACATGCCCTGTCTGTGCTCTCTTGCGTTTTAATCTGCTGACATGCCACCGTGGAGGTGGCTGATATGCGCAGATGCCCAGCCTGAGCTGTGTCCCAGCTTTCAGCTCGGTGGCTGCAGTTCAAACTATTAAGAAGCCAAGCCGTGGCCTGAATAAAGTCTTTTAGCTGGCCAAAGAATGTATATAGAAAGATGGTCCCACTGAAAATAAATACGGCATGATTAGTCTGACCAAGATCAAGTTGCAAAAATTACACAATGGTATGTGAACATCATACCAGTAAATCAGACAGGTTTCAAGATTAGGTCCTTTGGATTCCATTCCATATCTACTTCCCTTCATAATGACTGAGCCACAGCTATCCCTTCATTATAGTATCAACAGTGCTGATAATTCGAAGGAGCTCAACTTGCTTTTTTCTCAATGATGAAAAAGACATAGGAAACAGACAGGAGAAATCTCCCAATCTCCAAATAATACAAGCAGCGGACAGAGAAAAGAGGCAGAATTACCTTGTTCTGAGTGGTATCTGTCCAGAAGATCCTTTGGAGACTGTAGTGAAAGTCAACTCCGACAGCAACCCCTCTATTCTGTGAATGCACCAAAGTACGCAGGCTGTGGCCATGGATGTCACCTATCAGGAGGTCTCTGCCATTAGAGAACACCAGAGAAGGGACTCCAGCTGCAGGAAAAGGAATTGATAGTGAGTTACAAATGCCACACGAAATTTCTTCATCTTTAAATATCCCAGTTTAGAATCACAACCTGAACATAGTATCATGAAAGGGTGCTTTTCCAGTATGCATCCATGCACTCAGTGAAACTAATGCCAAAAGTGAAATGTGAATGTGTAAAAGTGAATTTAAACAAGACAACACATTTTTTCATTCTTATTTTTGTTTCTAAATTTTACACATTATAGACGCTAAAAGCAGAGAGAATCAGCCTTTCTGCCAACTCACTCTCACCGTTCCACAAAGGCAAGAGACTACCTAAAACAACTCTGAACAGTGCATCAGAATGAAGTACAGACACTCAGCAGAGCAGTAAGAGGGGTTGGCAGACAGACAAAAAGGGCTTTGCTCACTTTGACTCACTTTGGATGGATCAATCACGCCTTCAACATCTGAATATATGTACAAATATCTATTCAAAAACACTCACTTGAGCTGTTAGCTCTGCAGTATCTGTGCTGTTCCAAGATGTAACCTTCTCGACAGCCGCAGTGATGAGTGCCTATCCGGTCCTCACACAGCTGGTCACAAATGCCCCACATGGAGCAGTCATCAAAGTCTTCAACACAAAATAAAAACGAAATCACATGAGACAAGGATTAACTCCTGATTTGTTGAAATGGGACAAATTGAAGTGACCAAACTATTGACTAATCACACACAGATTTCATTGTTTGAAAGCTTCTTTTTTTCTTTTTTTTTTTATTGATCCACCTCCTTTTAGATCTAGTGTCTGGTTGAAATACTTGGATGTGCGATGCACGAAGACTTTTCCGTGTGCTCGTGTTATCGTGAAATTGAGGATTACTGTCGTCAACAAAATTGAAGAATCCCACAAATCCTGACTTCCAATTAAGCGAATAAAATGCATATACCTATGCATGAGCGGCTATTGTTGCTGCTGACAATGTATCCAGAAGGACAGGTGCAGGTTCCTCCATCAGTGGAAGCATGACAGCGATGTTCACAGCTCAGAGAGGCACATCTCCAAATACCTGACCAACAAGGAGACCACAACACAAGTGAATGACACATGATAACTTGAATTAGAAAGAAAGAATTTACATGTCCTAATGTGAACTTGATTTGTGTTGATATTAACTGCAATTGTGCCCCGCAGTGGTGTTAGTTTCATCCTCTCCACCGGGACAGTGCGCTATTCCATCACAGAGCTGATCCATAGGGATGCAAACCCCCGAGGAAGGACATGGCCACTCTCCAGGGTAACATTCCCGTGGTACATTATCTATAGGGAAACAAAATAATCATCAGTGCCTCCACGGCTTAAAAATAACAACCAAAAAAGAAAATTAGCCAGCATACATACTATACAGTGCTGAACATAAGACAGCTCTGTCTCACTCTTCATTGTCTAAAACCATGCTGTCACTTTAAATCGATGCAGGGGAGCGGAGCTTTGAGGGGGTCACATGGGGGCTCAGAGGGCTTCTGCAGCCCATCCTCTAAAAACACACTCTTCACAGCAGTGTGGAGGAATTCTAAAGCCCTTTGGAAGGCTGTGCAATCTTGTGCCACAAAGAGGTATTTGAATAACACACTTTCAGGAGCACAGGCATTGCGTCTTGCTAGCCCTTCCAACCATGGAGACTCAAATGAATCAAGTTCACACTAAAAGCGCAAGTTGTTGCCAATTCTAGTGTTCCGCCCCCGATGCAGACAAATATCTAAAACTCCACGGCTCTTAAAGTGAAAAGTTAATTAGATACTGTGATTTTTGGGGGGAATTTTAGTGATTTCACTTTCCATACCACAGCCTTTTTCATCTGCATTGTCTTCACAGTCATCCTCTCCGTCACAAAGCCAAACCTGGTGGATACAGCGGCCGCTGGGGCAGGTGAAGTAGGTCCCTCTACAAGTAGGATATGCTGCGGGTGAAAGGGAGGACGTTGATCGACAAAAAATACCGATCCATTAAATGAGGAGTGTGTATATCGGTGGGAAGGTAAAAGAATACACAGGGAAGAAGATACAGAGGTTACATACTGCAGTTGAGCTCATCACTTCTGTCTCCACAGTCATCATCGTGGTCACAGACATAGCGTTGAGGAACACACTCTCCATTATGACATTGGAACAGGCCTGTGCTGCAGCGCTGTGCTGTGGATGGCATGGCAGATGAGGTCATAAATGTCTTTCTTGCTTGTATTATTGCATCACAACCCAACGATATTGGCGAGAATGAACAATTCAACTGTTTGTTACTAAAATTGATTGGTTTCTTACTGCAATTTGCTTCATCCGAGCCATCACGGCAATCAAGTGTCTGGTCACATCGCTGCGTCCGGTTGTAGCAGGCTCCATTGGCACACCTCAGTTGAGTACACTCAGGGTAATCTAAGAAATGAAATCATCATTGGCTGACAGGAGACATCTTCTCTGCTCTGAATTGCGACAAGCTAATGAGAAGGATACAAGACTAAACTGTAACACCACCACCATAACACCTGCAACAGCCATTACAGATTACCACAGTATGTTGTGCAGCGAGTCTAGCATGTCAGTACAATAATGGAACAGCAGCTGAACTTCAGCTTGACTAATCCACCAAGGAATCTGCAATCAACTTCTGACAACAAGAAGTATATTGTGGCCCTTTCTGTCAGTCAGCAAGCCTCTTAATCTGAACAAATTTATTAAAATGCCACAGGAGCCTGAGATTTAAAAAAAAGAAAAGAAAACTTACGGCAGTCCCTCTCATCAGATCCATCTGAGCAGTCTGCGAGACGATCACATCGGTACACTTCTGGGATGCAGGCCCCATTACTGCAACTAAACTGACCATCGGTGCACGTCCTCCCAGCTGCAAACAGATTAGGAAAAACACACAGAAAGGTTTGCTTACAATTTTATGACATACAGTTCAAATCTGACTCATTAATCTCCTCATCCCTGTACCTGTTTAGCATGCATAGGGAGCCAATTGTGGCTGAATACTTACGACAGTGCTGTCTCTCATCAGAGCCATCTTCACAGTCTTCCTCATCATCGCACACCCACCCAAGTGGGATACACTCCCCATCACTCAAACATTGGAAATGACTAGCATCACAAGTTACTTGAGCTGTGGGAATACACACAATGGATTTCATTTACAATTACAGACGATGGAGTGACACTGATATTGAGTCTGCACATTTTCAGGCACTGTGTGTGTGTGTGTGTGTATGTTATACAGCGTAATATATAGTGTGCCATAAGTGGTGAGTAACTCACGGCAGTCCTGTTCATCAGAGTCATCCATACAGTCTGATGTTCCGTCACAGTGCCAGTCCCCTGGGATACACCTGCCTGTGCCACACTGGAACTGCCCAAATTCACATCCTACACACAACAAAACTCGGATTGTAATTTTTCGTAGATCGCTGATGGATTTCAAGCTTATTCGGCATGTTTAAAGAATTCCTACTTTCACGAGTATTTAATCTTTTTGTTTCTGATGTTGGTGATCTATTCCTAAATTCAGTCTAAACTAGTATTCTTCAACATAAACTAAAGATGAAAACATGTCAAGATGTAGGGATGACTACCATTGATGAAGCATGTTGTTAACAGCACTGACAAGCCCTGGAGACTAGCGTGCCAGCCATCCCCCAGGCAGTTACACAACATACACCGCACTCATCCCAAGCCTCCTTTTGATGTTCTCACTGAGTGGCATCTGTGGAGATAAGGTACCACCACTCTACCTTCCCTGACGTATTCCAGGAGAGATTGACTCGGGCAGCATAGTTCAGTGGCAGAGCACTCCATCAGGCCCGTCCAAATAGGAATGTGCAATTCTGATTGTCTCTCTGACAAACTGATTAATGGTGCACGTTCTTCCTGGTCAGAAATGTAATTGGGATGTATAGTGGTACTGGGTGGTACCATTACCCTTTCAACCCAAATTCTTTACTGAGAAGAGACGGAAGGTGGTGATTGGTGGTGCATGCTGAGGGTTGGAGGGGGTCTATCTCTATACTAGTCTTATTCACCATTTTCTCATTCTCCTACACATCACTCCCTACACTGGCAATACTAACATCCCACAAAAATATGGAAACTCCTCATTTCAAATCAAATACTGCAGGTCATGATGTGTCTCTTAACATTATAACTGCCGTGTAGCAGAACAGAACTGCCGCAAATGCAAGTAATTATAAGAAACAGTAGCAAAGTAAATGTAAAGCTGCTTTTCTTTCACAAGTACAAAAACCACAGCAATTAGACAAGAGAACTACTAAAAATAGACAATTAAACCTACAGTCTATTTTCTTCATAAATGCTGTGTGAGTCTGATGTTGGTTGTAATTAGTGTTGGTGGTTTTTGTAATGTAACCGACTCTTTTAAAGACAGATCACTCTTTTCAGGGTCAGTGCCACTACTGCACTAAAAGCCTTGCACGTTCATATCATGACTTCTTGTTTAAGATTAATTAGCCAACAAACCACCAAACAGCCTCACCACCAACCAGACCAAACAGGCTGCCCGCATTAACCCTTTCACCTGCTATCTGGGAGGAAAAACGTTTTTCCTGCTCAGTTTACTAATGATAAAATTACTCTACATCTGCTCAATGGGAGCCTTTGTGCAGAGTCGGTCATCCCGAGCGCTTCAGCATCATCTGTACCATGGCAGGTAGGACGAGAGATACAGCATACAGTATAACACTGGCAGCTACACAAATACATTCTCTTAAGGAAACTCAGGCAGACAAATTAAAGCAGTGAATGTCTAGAAAAACTATTTCATTATCGTAATTCATTCAAATTCAACCAAAAATACTAACAACGTGTAATAAATATAATCTAATGATGAAAAATCTTATCATTCTTATGTGAAATAATCTTTTCATCGATATACAAATGCGCCTAAAAACATAGCTGGGATACAGAGGCCTCTACAGCTGGTTAACAACTAAAGAACCTTATATGTAAAGGTGAAACCAATCTGCTTGTGACTTTCAAATGCTGAAAGTGTTACCACACAGTTTTACTTCTGGGAAAGGTGACAGGCACACTGAACTTTACTACTTATGTGCAGATTCTCCTTACATTCTAAAAAGAAGGTCCCCTTTGTAAAGTCCGTAAGCGTGAAATTTCAAAGTCTTTGCTGCAATAAAGGTGCATTTTAACTGTGTCGATCAATATTAGGTAAATGTAAGGAAAACATGGCTTGAATTGTATGAATCTTTTAAGAATGTAATGTCTGAGTCTGAGAACTTTTTGTTAGTGTAAATGTTGTTAGTGTCTTTGTTTTGTGTGCTTTGTGTAATTCAGTGTTTTCGTTCCCCTTCTCTCTGGTCTCCCTGTCTTTTCTAATTAGAGAACCAAAACCCACGGCAGGCCAGAGCACTGCACACTATCCATGGAGAAAGATAAGGACACCCTACTACTGCCAAACAATGAAGCACAAGGGAGGAATTTTCATTAGAATGAAGCCCCCCAGTGCCTTAAACCCTGCTGTGAAATTACAATGGCACAAAAGAGGAGCCAGTAGGGATTCAAACTCATAACTGGAAGTATCACCCCAAAAAAGTCAACGTGGAGACAAGTGAGGTACAGTCAGGGATGACTTCTTGTCAAAGGGAAAAGGAAAAGTCAAAGGCAGGGCCCCTCTCACACCCGCCTTTAAGAAAAACACCTGTCCACTACCCGCAAAAACATGTCTTTCTCATCACGTGGGGCCCCTGAAAGATGTCTTCAGTCTTTCATCAATACGGTCTTGTTTTGGTCCAGCCCTCTGCACTCACTGAATGTGTGTGGAGAAAACGGCTGCTGGCAACATGAAGCGCTGGACCCGTCCATGCTGTCAGAGCGAAGTGCTGCTGCCTATTTCATATGGAAATCAATGCAACAGAATGCAGTCAATTGCCAAACAAGTGACTTTGGCTCTTACTGCCCACATAAAACAGTGAAAACCTAGGAGCTCTGGCAGTGATGTGCGCATAAAAAGAAGAAAGAAATGGAGTGATGAATAAAAAGCCTCGCACTGGTGCGAATTTATCCATCAAAGGAATACTCAACTTTATTTTTGGTACAAGCCTAAACAAAAGCAAGTGTCCAAACAACCATAAATTAAGTTGTCAGACTCTGATTGGACGACCAGCGGATTTCTTATTTTCCTTCACAGTGAATCACAGCACACCAACTCTTGGATGGAGACTGAACTTTATCCACTGTCGGTAACTTAGACTGAATGAGCTGGATTTGCTCTCAGTTTGCGCCAACTGTGTTCCAATTTCTAATACAGCATTACTGTTGCACAAAGATTTAGGCCTCCACACCGGAAAAGACCCAACATAAGTGAGGTTTAACGCGCACGTGCTGGCCAGTTTTCGGAATCTTGAATAGTTTGAACACAAACAATGCTTTGAACATTGGCATTACCGACAGACTAAAACAGGCGTAAATAAATCAAAACAATGCACCAAAATATTAGCAGACAGAAATGATACTATTAAAGACATTAGGAGTTTATCCTTCCTGTTTTTTATCCATTCTAGAATCATCAGGAAAATTCAAAGTTTACACCTAATAGCTTGTCACGCATTCCACTGGGCAATGATTAAGAGAAATAAGTTACAAGATCCACTAAACAGCAAATGTTACAAAAATTAACCAAGCAGCGACATCACTTCACGCTGTCATATTAGGTATTAATGACAATGTCAGCGTTCTACAACATCACTAAGTACCAGGTCAAGATAATGGTTTACATAAGGTCAAGAATGAAACACTTACAAGCACTTTTTGTGAAGGATCAAGCAACAATTAGACATTTATTTAAGATAGATAGATCACAGCCTGCTAATAATCAGCACAAACACTGGGTTGTTTTTACGGTATTCTGGCTGTGATCAGCAGTTCACGCACTGTGGCTGTTGTAATTGAAAGGAAATGTGAAATTGAAATTTGGTTTCACAGTCTTTTTATTTATAGAATCCAGATTTTATAGCAACAGCTCTACTCGCGTACGTCAATTAACCAGTGTGGGAAGTAAACATACAATAAAGTTGTATCTTAACAGCTTTCAAGAACTTTTCTCTTGCTGTTACAACTCTTTTCCTTAAGTCAAAACTGCTCCTTACACAGAAATGGCCCCTTTTCTATAGCAGCTGCAGAGTAATTAGTTGCTTGATTCACGCTAAGGAGCTTACGTGCTAAGTGTTGAGCAAAAAGAAAGCAGATTACACTTTGAGAAGTAGCTCTAGCTGGGCTACAACCATAAGAGACAAACACGAGACTGACCAAGTATATAGTGTATATATAGAACAATATCCAAGCTATTAACTATTACTTTTGTAAACAAATTCCTTCACAGAGCAGGATCCGATCAAAGATGTGCACTGAGGGATCTGCTCGACTGAGCGAGATTTGTACCAGTAGCTCACAGTCCACAGATTGCCTGTAAGTCACATGCTCTTTTCTGTTACCTAGCAACAGTAAAGCTCAGGCAAAAGTTCCTCAAGAGAACTTCCAATCTGTCTGAGGGAGGCTTTGTGCTCAAATGTTTAATGTAATACTCCAGTTAAAACATTTTGCTCTGGAATCCTATATTTATTTCCCCCGTGAACACCTCAAAATAACTGCCAAAACATGTGTAATACCAATAAAGCCACACCACTGCATCAACAATAGTTATTTCCATATATTTATCCTATTTATTCTCAGAAACTTACAAAGAAATGTGCTTTACTTGACATAAAGTTCATCACTTCAACTTAAGAAAGTTCCTACTTCTTTCTCAGGAGTTGGTTTGTTTTGATGAGCAACAAGTGCACTGGGTGAACAGCAGCACATCTCTTCAACTCCTTCATGACTGAGGAATCTGACAGCCTGAGTGGGAAAACATGTCAGTCCTTACCTTCAGACTGGCACCAACTAACACAGGAGAAGACAAAGACTTGAAGTAGCAGTGCTCTCCACATTCTGCTGCTGGATCCCGGCTGGTCCGTCCAGCTCCGCTCTGCAGATGGAGGAGCTATGGGATGCTGTTGCTCTCCCCCCTCTGGCTTTCTTGTCCCGCTAGTTGATGAAAAGGGGCGTGCACAATCGACGGAACAGCCGCTCCCCCAACCCGGCCGCGGCCCTGGGATACCGAAATCCCTGCGGCCCTGGAATCTGCATAATGCCATGCTATCCCAACTGTGGACTTTTTAAAAAACTCAGACCGGCTAATGTCACTCACTCACTGACGACCACGGACACGCCGAAGAAGATAATAATAATATTAATGATAATAAATCGTGATCATGATCAAAAAAGAAGGAGAAGGAGAAGAAGAAGAAGTAGAAGAAGAAGAAGAAGAAGAAGATATTCACCATTAACAAATAAATATGTATTTTTTGAAACAATAAAAACTCCTATATACATAAATATAAGGAGGAAAACAGGTTTTATTGACAGGAAACTTATAAGATTGTCACGAGTTACTTAAAATTCAGTATCAGCTAACGATGTTTTCTACCTTAGCCATTTCAGGCCATTATTACAGCATTATTTATGGATGTTTATTTTTAATAACTGCCACTTATGGTCTGTCTTTCTACATTAATCTCTTAAACTCAGGGCTAACCACCAGCGTGGCATGCTTTATTAAGTTTTATTTTAAATTACAATGAAAAGCCTAAGGTTTCCAAATATAACCAATGTATCAGGATGCATTCTGGGAAAATCAGTAAAATGACTCAACACACCTAGAACAAAGAGAATTTTACGAGAAATTAGAAATGCAATAGCGGTAAAAAGGAGGGGTTATTGTACAAATAAATTAAGAAGATGAGAGAAGCATGAAGTCCTACGATTGCTACGACTTTTCAACGTGCTGTGCCAAATATTAATGTTTTACTAACGTGAAAAGTCCAACTGAATGTATCCAAAATCCTTGATATCCCCCGAAGTGTTTGCCTTAAACAACTACCAATTCATTTGCCTGTGTTCAAGGGATTAAAAACGACAACAGACCAAATCACGGCAAAATACATTGCTTGATTGATTGATTGATTGAATTAATGAATTCCAAGGCCAACGCAAAGACATCGTGAACCTGACTGACTGCAGACGATAATAAGCTCAACATTGCCCCCGCGTGGCCAATAAGCGAACCGAACACGGCTGGTCTTAATAACAACAAAGGCCAAAAGTTTAATGCTTCTGGATGAAAGAAAGAACCGAGAACTGCTCTTAACACACGTTTCAGTCATCCCCACATTGAGTAATTAAGTGATTAGGATAAACAGTGTTTTCTACAAACATAAGGAAATACGGTAGTTAAACAAGAGTTAAATGTTAATGCGGTGCATTCATCACTGTTCGCTCGTTAGCTTAACTTGCTAGCTACCACTTAACCATGGTTCATATTTCTAGTTATCTTTTAATAACTTCAATTATCTTTTAAGACGTATCTTAGTGTTTAAACATTTTACCGAACGTAAGCGTGACTCTCAGATAACCTTATGTGTAATTTAGTTTTGTCGAGTGAACTGTTGTGGCTGGCTTTACAGTGTAAATTTGAATGTGATCCTTTTTAAGAATCCCACTAGTGGAAAATGAAAAATAATGCAGGTGAGTATTAGTTTTCTTTCTACAATCAAATCTCAGCTGTTCGTATTTGAAGAAACGGGAGTAAAGTCAATTGCTTGACAAAACAGAAGAAAGCGGGGCTAATGTCTACATAATTTATTACCTGTTCCACAGCGTTAGACGGTGTTTGGAGAACTAAAGTAGAATCTTGGAGGTTCTGTGACCGCACAAAAGTCCATGTCCTATTTGTTCATGGAAGAGGAAATGATTGATTGAAATCTAGAATAATGTCATCAGGAAAATTGACATGAGCAGTGGCCTCATACAACTGACAATATGTTTAACATCTTTCTCCAAATGATTTAAGTCCTCTGAAGGGCCCATCAACTGAACAATGACTTGTGTTCTGTGTATGTATTTTAATTCAGAAATGTGACTATAATATTTAATCTTTTGCAAACAAACCATGACTGAAATAAATCACTGTATTTTGGTGCCATTTTCACCTGCAGATTATAAATGTTGCTGCACAGTGTGTATACAACTTTAAATGTTTATATATTCATGTATCAGTGTTCCTCCTCCAGTTTTCAGCATTATTAAACGCTTCACTTGGACCCACTATAAAGAACCTTTGCTCTGGCAGTGTGAAATATTAAAGATGGATATTTGAGATCTATAATGCCCAAATGGCAGTCCAGAGTCAGACGTTAATCAATTAGAAATGCTGCAGCAGAACCTGAGGAAGACGGTGCGTACAAGAAGTCCCAGAACTGTTGATGTGCTGAATCGATGGTGTTGGCACTATCAGCCATGTTTTCCAATCAATATATTTTTGGCTTCGTCACTCAGATGCTGTACAACTTCAAACACTGGCCTGCTTTTCCAGCCAACCACCTCCAGCAAATTTGAAAAATTCTTCATTAGAGAAGGACTTCCACAGAAACACCTATCACTGAAGCTATGCAGCAGTGGCCCAGTTGTGACCAATGACAATAAATTTGAAAAGCATTTATATGCAACTGGGATAAGTCAAAGAATTATTCAAAAACTGGGGAAAGATCACTGTTCACAAATGACGTACACTGTATCCTCAACGACAGATGGTTAAACTGAAAGATGTATAGTGATTCATGATAGTTTTGCCCAAATTCTTTGTTGTGCACTGACTGAAATGATTGATTTAAAAACGCTCTAACAAATAACTTGTTATTTTAGGTTCACCCCAAGGGACTAAAAACACTTCAGAAGGGAGAAAATAAGGCAGACCTGAGCCTTCTAGCGTGCAAGCATGACAGATCCCAACAAGTCAGTCACCACTAGAGGGCAGTACAGCAGTGCTACTACTGCTGCTGCTGCTAAGGTATGATGAAGTAGTGTGCATGGTGCTGTAGTTATTTAAATTTATTTAATGACCAAATTCCGTTTTAACGAAGTATAAATTAAAATATTAATGTATGAATTAAATTATTTTACTAAACTACTGCTGCTGTCACCATTGTTATCTATGTACACATACAGACATACATATATATGTGTGTGTGTGTGTGTGTCATTCATCACAAAGCAAGAGAGCAGAGTTTGCCAGGCCATCACTCAGTGCAACATTCCTTTGTGTCAGAAAATTCTCCTGTAATTATTCCTTGCCTGGAGCTTTGGAATACAAAGCCTTGTCACCTTAAGCACAGCAGACAAAAAGCTCCATGAAGCCTCAGCCAGTCTGCACATGACCAGCCCCATCATTCTAGCCATACCAAGAGAATATACTGGATGGTCAACCCCACTTATAGATGATTAGATGGTTAGCTGCTGGGGTCTGGAAGGTGAAGTACCACCTGCAGTGTCCAGTTATTTATTGAGAAATGTTGGTTGCCATATCCTTTGTGATTGCTTCACCAAAGTCGTCTGAAACACTCCCACCGATTTACATAATCAGGGGTTCCACTTGTCAAGGACCATTTGTCAAATCTCAAAAATGGATAAATCATTTGTGTGTTGGTGTCTGACCTTTGTCATCATCTCCAAGTGAAGTTAGTGTGATGCCTTCATTGCTGCTTTGACATAAGTATAACTGCAGTACTATGGAGTGGATCTATATCAAGGAGCACATGGCAATGCAAAGTTATTTTTATCTCCTTTATCCTTTCATGCAGCCACTTCACATGAATTTGTGAATTCATGTGAAGTGGTGGTGAATTTGTTTGGAGGTAGTGGAACATACTAGAAGCTACTAGCTGTTTTTAAATGGCATCAAAGAGAAATCACAAGGGGCTCTGCTGCACTTTTAGATTTGATTTATTAGATTATTTACACTTTATATATGAATTTCTTTACCACACAGTCATCTTTTCAGCACGTGTTTTTCTATTCAGTAACCACTTGTTTTTAAAGAAATAGGATCTATTGCATTTCTATCATTAATTTGTAACTTTAGATTTCATTTGCTTATCTCAGACCTTTTCAACTATTTTCCTCAGGCAGGGCAATTATGTCCCCCCATTTAAGGGTTATTCCAAAGACCAAAGGTGACAAGGCTTTTTCAGTTAGGGCCCCTAAATTTACCCCCCCAACACAAGGAATGTAGCGTGCTGGCAGAGCCAACGTCATTTTAAACAGACCTATTAAATCACAGTATACATAAAATTCTTACACAATTCCTTTGTTTCCATCTTGCCTTGTTATTTTATTCTAATGTACTATTATTGTAGTTCATGTCTGACATTTTTACTGCCTGCTTTGTTTATTTTATTGTCCGTGAAACAAATTTTACAACTCAACATTCACAGTACATGTTACCATAAAAGAAATTTAAACATGTCTCTGGGTCCATGCCAAGATCTCCTGTATTCAGTAGGTACCAGGACAGAAAAAGGATGTTTTACTGTAGTTGTGATCATCACACAAAGATATGTCAAACACAATTATTTTATCCTGTCATTGTAAATTATGTACATTACATTAATAAAAATAGGAATACACTGTAGAGGAGTGTTTCATTAAGACCACAGTATATTTAAATAGTGAATAATGCTTTCAAAGAAGTATATTTAAATAGCTTAAAAAAGAGAAGAACGTGGTAAATATACTCATGTAATGCCACAATGACTATTATAAGCTACAGATCTACAAAAAGATGTTTTGCTTTCTACTGAATTGACACAGCTGCATCTAAGATTATATGTGTTTATGTTTAATGAGGACAAAAAAGGCAAATTTTATCAAACATAAATCTTTAATCATTGCTTAAGTTTAGAAATGTACCCGCCTTCCTTTTCCCTGAGGGCAGAACAGGAGTCTTGACAAGACTCCACGCAACGTGATTTATCCATTCCTCCTTTCTTATAAAGGAGGAGTGAATGTTTCAGGGTCCCGAAGTCTTTTGCTCTCTGGAACAGCAAACAGTACTGCTGCTGCTGCTGCTACTACAGAATCAATGACTGACTCATAGACAGCATTCAGAATTTCATTCAAAACTGGATTTTGAAATACTAGAATTCATAAAGGACACTAGACTGTGAGTGAATGTGAAGACAACTATTTTGTTATTTTTAGGTTATATCTACTTGCACAGCAGAATATTATTTAATGAATATTGGAATTTTTAACGTCAAACTGAAATAATTGGATATTTGTTTCATTCTGATCGGTTTCATTGGTGGACATTACCACTGATTGTTTTTAAAACTGTTGTTGTTTTTGTTTGATTTAATGTTGCTGTAGTTGGGGTAAGGATGTTCCCCTGCATTAGATTGGTGCTGTTGGTCACAGCACTGATCAGTGTCTGGGCCCATGAAGATGTGGACAGAAAATCCTCCAGGAAATCCAGGGCCAAACCTGTGGCTGCAAACATTCATGATGGACAAGGTAAGACAATGAATGAATGATGAGTGAAAGCATTCACTATAGTGTTTAAAGCTCATCATCGTGTTGCTACAGCTACTGTTATACTTATATTAGTTTTCACCCTGTTTGCTCCATTGCTATGTTCCAAACTTATAAACTGTAAGATGTAAAATGTATAGATTTGAAGGAATAAATTGAAACTGCAACGCAGCTTGTGAGTTTCGGACATTAATTCCGTTAGTTGGTTTAGTATAAGTATATAAAACTATTAAAAAAAACATCATCACTTAATGTGTGAATGGAATAATAATCTCAAATTATGTTATGTGTGCACACAGCTATCGTAGATGAGGACTGTAGCTTGGAGCTTTCCTTCCTGTTGGACAGCTCTGAGAGTGCCAAGGACAATCATGAGCAGGAGAAGCAGTTTGCTATGAATGTGGTAGACGGACTCCAGGGTTTACGGCTGCAGACTGGCCGCGGTTTGAGCTCTAAGGTGGCTCTGTTGCAGTATAGCAGTCATGTTATCACAGAGCAAACCTTCAAAGACTGGAAGGGCACGGAGCACTTCAAGATGCATATAGCACCCATCATCTACATTGGGCATGGCACATACACCACGTATGCCGTCACCAATATGACCAAGATCTACCTGGAAGAATCCAAGCCTGGCAGCATCAAAATAGCTCTGCTGCTTACAGACGGCATTTCCCACCCCAGGAATCCAGATATTTTCTCTGCTGTTGCTGATGCAAAGAACCAGGGTATCAAATTCTTCTCTGTGGGAATCACTCGGACAGCGAATGAACCAGCCAATGTGGCCCAGCTACGCCTGCTCGCCAGCTCCCCTGCTTCCCGCTTCCTCCATAATTTACAGGATGAGGACATAGTTGATAAAATCATAACTGAAATTGTGAGTATAGTACTCTGTCTTTCAGCAGATAACGTCAAGAATATGTGACTGCTGTAGCCTTTTCTAGAGCTTTTAGAAACACCAGTCTGACATCTACCTCTACACATGTGTCTGAATATACCTGCTGGCCTTTCCTTAAACATTGATTTGTTGTGTCTTTCAGGAAAGCATGAAAGGCTTGCCACATATACACACATGTATAACATTACATTCCTTTAAGTAGAAATTTCTTGGGTTTAGTGAAATTCTATTTACAGGGATCAAAGATTTGCATTTGTTCATTTGATTTTGAAAGGACAGGTATATAGTATGTGTATGTCTTTTATGGATTATAGCACAATTAAAATACTGGCATGTATTAATCACGCTTTATGTTTTTTACAGACTGAACTGGCGGATGAAGGGGTAGGTATTGTTACAATTATACCAAGCATTTAATCTTCTGACACATACTAATGTATAATTAAGTGCAGTATAGAAAGACAGCATGACAGCACAAAAAACATGTCTCTTCTTTTGAAGTGCCCACTGGCTCAGAGATGCGCTTGTGAGAAAGGAGAGAGGGGACCAAGTGGGCCGGCAGTGAGTATTTATCCTCTCGCATTTCAAATCCCCTAAAACCAAGGAATGGTTTCCTTTTGATGTCTCACGGGGTGGGTTGTCAAAATGAGGGATTCCTACAAGCCTATGCGGGGATATCTGAATGATCTTGGTAATTGTTCCGTTTTGAATAATCTGGATAATTACTTTTTTCTAGCTTTAGCTTGCAGGCATTTGCCCAGACAAAGTGAGTGGCTTGGTGGTCCCGTCCCACATTCTGAAAGTTATCCTATGGCAACTAAAATAAAGAAAAAGAGACTAGTCTGCTATCCCTAGAAAAATATATTTGTTGCTACAGTGTGAGCCCTATCTCGGTAAGTTATTGTGCATTTTTTGTGCAGTGTAAGATGTCTACCATGGAAACCAGAGGCACCACGTTTAGAAGTCCACTTTCAATAAAACCGGACCTTTGACCATCATAAAACACACATAAAACTCCCTACTACCAGGGTCAGTTACAGTAGGATAAAAGGAGTAGTAGTTGTGCAACATTCCTTAAACAACCCATGATACATACAGACTGCTCAGGTACTGTACAGGATTAAATGCAGTACAGGATAGTCTGATATCAGTCAGAGTCATCCTCACTGATAGCCATGATGCTGACAGACAGCTGCAGGATCATTAACCAGGTGTTTTCTCCTCAGAGAGATTCTTCACATTCTTTCACTTAGACGGAAAGGCTCTCGAAAGTGCTCACATTAGTTTAATGGCTACACAGCAGCAATTTCGGGGAGATAGCAACTGCCGCATGCTATCCAGGTGCTGCTCAATATAATGAACTCTGACCCTGTGGACAAGACAATTCATGCCCACCTTGTTCTCTTCTACTAACTTCCAGACATCCATCGGTGCATAAGTAACACACACCAGCCTGGTGACCTTTTGCCCTTTGTTTCTCTACTGTTCAAACAAACTCTGTGAAGCGGAAGCGGAAATAACTTTTAACACCTTTGTACCTAAGACTTCGTCAAAATCACTGCATTCTAGAATTGCTATTACTGTTTTAGCAACTCATGTAATTGAGACAAAAACAAACAAACAAACAAACAAAACCCATTGGAAAAGGCTTCTCAACAGAAATGATTTTGTTTCATTGTACAGGGGAAGAAAGGACGATCTGGAGATGATGGCGCCCCAGGGCTCAAAGGTCAAAAGGTGCATGCCCTTTAATGGATATATGGATTAGGAATTTCCTTAATTTCTTGCTGCTATTGTTCATTTATGTAATACGACGCTGGTAAAATATAGAACTGTTATAAGTCCACAATGAACTGTGAGTTAATTATAATAAATAAGTGTTGAATTTATTATATATATATATATATATTACATATATAATTGAACAGGTATATCCTGTAATGTATATCAGATCAGTTAGGTGTTTTATTTTTTAAAGCATGTACTGAATCAATCTAATGCTGTTACAGGGTGAAGCAGGACTAAGTGGACTTCCTGGGAGAGAGGGCGCTGAGGTAACTATTGATATTTATGATCATTACATAGTAAATTTATTTGTCACAGTCATTGATATGCAATATCTCATCATTGTTACATTCAGGGAAAACCAGGTTACAAAGGAGAGAAGGTATGTGATTCACATTAATGACAGTATCAAGGTTTTGTTTTTGTAATTTTTGAACCTGTGCAGTGCTTCTTTCTAAACTGCACAGGGGGAGAGGGGTGAGTGTGGCACTCCAGGAGTCAAAGGAGACAGGGTATGGCAGTTCTATCAAAACAACCTTTATTTATTTCCATGTTTACAGATTGCAGATTTTCATATTGCTCATTTCGTTGTACATACTTGTGTTACATTTTATGCTGTTTTCAGGGTCCCGAGGGTTCAGTTGGCACAAGAGGACTTAGAGGTCTGCAGGTCAGCAACAGTCTATTAATTAAGCTTGTTATTCCTGTATGCAAAGACCCTGTGTGTTCCCAGGAAATGGAAAAATATAGCTATCAGTAACGTACATGTACAGGTACAAACATATCACATAAAGCATATGTGGGCATGTGCCTTTTATTAATGGCTGTATATTGTTCCTGCCCAGGGGTTACCCGGACCACAGGGAGACATTGGACCAGAGGGCCCTCAGGGAAGACAGGTTAGTGCCATCATGCACATCTGCTGTGACCCACACTTTTACTTTTATTATTTTCATAAACAAGAGGTTGGAGTTTTATCATCCCCAACATTTACTGTGAAGTACAGGGGTCTGTTTGTCTGCTAATAGACACCTGTGTGAACAGTTGGCATTGAGCCAGTGTCTTCTCCATCATTACTATAATTCACTTGCGTAGGGTTTAACTATGAGCACAGAAAATCTCACCACAGGTTTCTCTTAATGGTTGTATCCTGTTTCTAAATGCAGACTAGGAAGTGCCTACAGCGTTGTCAGCTTCCCAACACGGCCCACAGTTAATAACATATGGAAAGTTGGTGTACCGCCGTGTCTCATCGTGTGAAGACATGCAGGCAGCATTTAAAAGATCCACCGATGTGCCGGTGGTCTCATTATAGTAAAATGCAGTTTTCTTTTTTATTTAAGGGTTAGGGTTATTTACTCATAATTAAGTGGCTCTAGTATGAACGATTTATTCACTGTATGTTTTTGTTTTATTCTGAAATATTTTAAGTATGTAAAAAAGTGATCACCTATGGTTATACAATACACATTGTAATTGCTTGTCAGTTACACTGTTCCACAAGCGAGACTAATAACCTAATGACAACCTACTATGTACTGACTTGTACAATTTCACAAAAACACTATTAAATATCTTTGCATGCATTTTCACAAATAAATGAGCATCAGTGATGAACCTCAATAAACCACTGAAGTTCATCATTTAATCATTTGAATTTGTATGGAGAGAGGAATGGAATAAGATAACAGAGAAAATACTCTTAATTTTGTTAAAACTACTAAGCAGCTAGATGTTGTCCAAAGTAGTCTACACTTTTTTGCTTTTAAGTTTCAGATAATGCCTGTTAAACCGAAACTAAACTTTCTGACTTGCAGAAAGGCATCAAATATCAAGCCCACTACTCATTTAGAGACGATACAGTTACAGGATTTACTGAATTAGTTTGAGCCACAAATCAGCACCCGTGTGTGCTCGTCTGTGCATACAATCAAATTAAACTGTGTACTACTCAGTATGGAGTATTTTCATATGAATGAGGGGACGTCATGTTAATGTAGCTTAATCTTTTTGAAAAGCCCAAGGCCACAAATGAGTGAAGACTCATTACAAAGACTCAATAAAGCATGAACTGATCGACCACACTGTACTGTACACAAATCTGATTGTCCTCCACAATGGGTCTTCATAGTTTGGAATCTCAGTTAAAATGCTCTAGAGTGCAACTTAATATTTGGCACATAATAAAAGCATGCCAGCACAATAAAGAAATGAATGCATTTTGGAAAGAAAGAAAAAAATAGATGACTGACAACAAACTTGCTTTTACCACAGGTTCTAATTAATGCCATTGTGATCATCCTCAAGTGCTACATTGTCACATGATCTCATTGTTTGAAAAAAGTCTGAAGATGATGATGATGTAGATGGATGACATGTATGGTACAAACCTCGGCTATTCTGCATTATTTCGTCTTGAATAATCTGAATTGCAAATTAACATCTCAGGAATGAATCTCCATTGAGGAATATCTTTAGAATGTCACCTCTTCCTTCGACCTCTAAAGGCAGACTAGTGTGAACTCTGTTAATTTTGTGTTTACAGGGTGAACGTGGCCCACCTGGCCCTCCAGGAATTCTGGGGGAAACTGGAATAGGACTTCCTGGTCCAAAGGTTAAATGCATACTTTATTTTACCATATACTGTATTTTAGTATGTGTTGATTTCTTCACCAATGTTTCTATTAATCTGCAGGGTGATATAGGATTCCCGGGCCGACCAGGTCCTCACGGTCCTCCTGGTTTGGGTGAACCTGGCCTTCCTGTAAGTCATGTTCTACTGCAAAATATTACAGTTTTTGTGGCGGTGATAGTTATCTTTGTCCAATAAGTCAATTAAATGTTGAGGAAATTGGAAATGTAACCTGTCATGGAAACGAAAGACTATGTTGATCTGAGCACTGTCTAAAATGTGCTCTGAATTTGTCTGCAGGGGCCTCAAGGACCACAGGGTGTTCAAGGGCAAAAAGGTCCCCAAGGCGAGGGATTCCCCGGGCCAAAGGTATTATTACAAGGCTGCTGTTGGTAAAGTAAACATACCAGCAACAGAACTGCCAGGGGCAAAGGAAGATGTCATATTTCTTTGCTAGTGTCTGTTTCCTTAATGCCTAATGTTTATATTCACTGTTTATTGTGTGCGTTAAGTGTAGACACTCTTTTGAAATGGTGAAGTGCAGGACTGAATATGCAGCCTCCACGAGACAACATCAGAGTTAGTGATGAAGACAAGGGGAAAATCGACCAAAGCCAAACTCTAAATTAATTGCAGGACTGCAGTAACATATTGCTCGAGAATGTAAAAGTATATATCTACTAAAGTGGTTCCTCAATATACCACTCACTTGTATATGATAAGAGATGTTTAGATTAAATCCTACTCTGGCATGAATTGAGTCACATCCTTTGAGTACAAAAGTTTAATCTATTATGAAATGAGAATGGATAAGGCAGGTACTGCTGATACACATAGTTCCCTTATTGTGTTTTCTGTGTCAACCTGGTGTCATCTTATGTAACTGGGTCATTTTTCAACACATGGATGACATCTGTCAAAAACAGATTGCACTCCGTTTCAACCTATTGACTTGCTATGCAAGTGCTCACTCAAGTGCTGCTACTCGATGTGTTGTTAGTGGGGTACGCCTGTGAAAACAATGTTTTTCCCCCCTTGCTGCAGCATTCAA
Source organism: Brotula barbata (assembly GCA_900303265.1). Lineage (NCBI taxonomy): Eukaryota > Metazoa > Chordata > Actinopteri > Ophidiiformes > Ophidiidae > Brotula > Brotula barbata. The sequence continues at coordinate 161,607 of OMNV01005120.1, read as the reverse complement.
CATGTCTTGTCCAATACCTGCACAGGCATTGCCAATTTGTCATTCATATAGAGGATGTTTGGAAGACAACTGGGGCAATACTAGGATTACATTAGAAGAATACAGACTGATTACCATTCATAACAACATATCTTGGTTACTGCCACAGAGAAATCTAACGTCCAAGTCATTTTCAAGACAAAATATTGTGTTAAAAGTATCTTGCATCTATTGCAATTCAAGACAGAACTTGTGGGTAAATCTGACAAGGGAGGAGGATATTTATGTGTTTGCTGGGATTTCTCTGTATCATCTAAGCACACATTTATTTGAGAAAGACTGCCTAAAAATGATCACTGAAAATATCCTCAAGCAAGTACACATCTGTTTGACCGGTGACAGAATTACAGGCTCTTATCCTCCACCTCAAGTCTTACCTCCGATAAAAGAGGAAAGAGGTGCACTTATGTTGAAGGATACACACACACATTAACTTGCAACATTAAAATTATCAGTCCATATGTCTACATTTCATTGATGTAGACGTTGCCCTAAATCCAGCACCCCTCTCACTTCAAAGTTCACTGATACAAGTTCAGGGTGAAGAGTCCATTTGAGTCTGGATGATCTAGTGAAGAGGGAAGTGAAAAAAATGGAATTCCATTCCTATTGCATAGGATCATTGTGTATCAATCAAGAGGGTAACGAGAGCCAACACGCTCAACCTCCATGCTCTCCTGACTAAAAACAATATGGTTTTGGCTATAACCCAATTGGAGGTGGCAGTCATGTCATATACAAAAAACCTATCTATGTTCCACAGGGGGATCGTGGCTTCCCAGGACCTAGAGGGCCTCGGGGACAGCAAGGAGCAGGAATCAAAGGAGAAAAGGTGGGTTTGAAGATTTTATCAGTAAATGCACAGGATTAAAATGACATAACTGTCATAACCCCCCCCAAAGTAAGGTAAAGAAGAAGTAAACAAAGTAATACAATTACTTGTGGTATTTTAGCAGGTGACTGGCTGAAGCCCAGCATGTTACAGGGACAATATTCAGTTATTAAATAATCAGAAACTTTGATTATAAATAGAATAAATAAATATGGTTACTAATTGAAGTGTAAATCTTTGCCCTGAATGTACTTCAATTCAAACATGTCTATGTAGGGAACAATGCGATGCATATTTTCTTTAATTTCCACTATGATTCAATTTGATTAATTTATTTTTATTATTAATTTTTAAAAATCGAATAGTGGAACCTTAATTACACAGAATTCATTTAGTAAGAAGAATATAGGATCAATCTAGAAGTCTCAAGGACCAATGTGCTGGTTATTTCCTGTTTCCTGAAATACTCAATTAATTATCCATTTTAAAGCTTCAGAATGATGCAGTTGAATTGCCACCTTAAAAATGTATGTATTTCAAGACAGCGATGCATCTTCACAACCACAGTTATTTAGCAATTCATGATTTGACAGTTGTGTAATATTGTATAATGTATATATCACAAAGTGAGCAGAGCAGTGCAGATTTAGATCTACGGTCACAGCTTTACTGAGTTGCTTTAGAGTACCAAATTTATTTCTCCTCACTTTTTCTGATTTGTATCAATGTGACAACAATCAACATATCTTAAGAAACGAGGTCAGATTTAATATTTGGTTTGTGGGTTTATGCTGTCAAGTATAAAAAATCAAGAAATTGATTGATTTTGTTGAGCATAAAACCATTTGTCTAGCAAACTAGAACAAAAAACCATTAATCTCCCAACAGGATGAACCCTTTCGTCTTTGAAGACTCCACAACTTCTCATCCCATTAGTCAGTTATATTTGTTGTGTTCATGTTTGCAGCAGCAAGAATTCGATTAATATTGGTCACACATGACCTTTTCGGTCATGCTGCCAACATGCCACAGCAGACTAAACTATTTCTGCTATGTCATCTCATGAATGTAATGACAATCTTGGAATATTATTGACCTAAGTATATGTTGGTGGAGGTCTGTAATCTATTAAAGGCTTTAAGGTTGTATTTATTAAAAACTCTTGTAACTTACTGTACTAGGCACTGATAGCATATTAAAGGAGTGATTTAACCAGACTGCTGTGTTTTATTTCCAGGGTGAACTTGGGCCACCAGGTTTTCCCGGACCAACTGGACTCGCAGGAGTGGGAATACAAGGAGAGAAGGTTAGCAGAATGTCTGTCTTAACAGTTTATCATTTCTCTCAGTGACATATATGCATACCCATAGACGCAACTATTGACTGGACACCAATAGTGCTGTTCTTATTACTCAGGGAGTTGAAGGTCCAAGGGGTCCACCAGGAGTCAGAGGAGTTCCAGGTGAAGGCTTACCTGGACCCAAGGTTTGTTAAAACACTTATGAAACACAAACTCATACTTTGTGGTTGTAAGGACAGAAGGTGGCTCATGGTTAGTGCACAACATCACACTAACATGATCGTAGAGTGATTCCAGGCACTTCTAGGACTGCACATTATTATAATTAGACACTAGACCATAATTAAGTAGGATAGGGTTTTTACAGACTGTATTTTGTGTTCATTTCTATGTTGTATTATACCTGATTTCATACTCAGAATTAACATAATAATGCAAACCATGTAATGCGACTGTTTCTAATTGTAGGGAGACCAAGGCTTACCAGGAGAGCAAGGAGCTCCAGGAGAGAGAGGCCTTGGTGAGCCTGGTCCGAAGGTAAAACCACTCATATTGTTCCAGATCATATTCAAAGATGTTAACAGTCATCCTCACAATATGGTATCTTTTCGTAAAGTATACAGATCAATGTATAGAGCACACTAAACATGAATAGATACTACTTTAAATGGTTACAGGGGGATCCAGGAGCAGCTGGTTTAGGTGGCCTGCCTGGACTTCCAGGAGAGGATGGGGCTCCTGGACAAAAAGTACAGTATATTATGCTTCTTCCAAGCTCAGCTCATAATCTTCCTTAGAAACATTTTGATAAAATAAGTCTCCTATTGCTTTCCTTATTAAGGGTGAGCCTGGTTTACCTGGTTCAAGAGGTCTAGAGGGAGCTCCGGGAATTGGCACACAAGGGGAGAAGGTACAATACACATTATATACAGTAGCCTCCTTAAATGTGTCACATTTAAAATCACAGCAAATATTAATGCAGATGCATGCTCTATACCCTCCCAGGGTGACCAAGGTCTGAGGGGCATCCGTGGATTACATGGCCCTCCTGGGATTACAGGACCCTCAGGACTAAAGGTAAGAATTAGTGAAACAGTCAAACATGGCATTCAAGTATTCTCAAGTACTCACAAGTACATACCGTCTATGTATTTGATGATTAAAAAACTTTATTGTTTGAGATTTATGGCAGAGGAGCATTGGATTTTAAGTCTCTTGCCAACTCTTCCCTTCCAGGGAGAACCTGGGATACCAGGCCGACAGGGCATGCCAGGGCCCCCGGGACGGTCCATAGCAGGTTCAAAGGTAAACAGATATGCACTATCAATAAAGTCTTAACACAGGTCGTGACAGATCAACAAGTGTCAGGCAACCAGACAGAGATTGCTGTAATATAATACATCACCACATTGTTTCTGATAAGCATCTACCTGTATGTGACTTCGCTGTTTTGGTCTTCTTGATTTCCAGGGAGAGGTTGGCCCTCCTGGTCCTGCTGGACCTATTGGGGAAACAGGCCATGGGCTACCAGGTCCAAAGGTAAACATTAGCATGCTTTAATGATTGTTTTGTTTTTAAAATATCTGTTTGCAACAATGGCGATTGAAGATTGATTCAGTGAAGATTGAATTATGTAGTTAGTCCTAAATACAGAATATTGTTTCATCAGGGTGATCGCGGACATCCTGGTTTACAAGGTCTAGCTGGTCCAAAAGGCGAAGGGATTCCTGGGCCACTGGTTTGTATTATCAATCAACAAATTATGAATCCAAATTTTTTGCAAAACACAAATTGTCATAGATACAGTAAGTCATTTATAAGCTGACTTTCTTACTGTCAATTAATTTACATTTTGAAGGGTCCTCCAGGCCTGCCGGGCTTGCCAGGTGAGCCAGGACCTGAGGGAATAGGAATTCCAGGTCCAAAGGTTTGCATTTTCATGCATTATTATTATTTATGTATTTTAGACATTTGAGTACATACCTGCTTGCAACACATTTGATCATATATTTCTAGGGGGACATTGGCTTCAGAGGATTGCCAGGTTTGCCTGGTCCACCTGGGGAGGGTATACAAGGACCACCAGTAAGAAAGATAATCCGTTTGATCTACATTATATTAATGTTCCAATCTCAATCAATAAACCAAATCAAAATTATGCATCACATTGTTGCCTATACATCATATATTAATTCATATGGGCCATTACTGTGAGTTTGCCTGTTCCACCTAACTGACCAGTGATTACTTTAATCATTTAAGGGTAACGTTGGCAGGCCAGGACCTTCTGGTCCAGCTGGACCTCCAGGAGAAGGTATTCAAGGCTCAAAGGTATTTACCACTCTACTGCAGACATAAGTTGGTTCCTTATTTTTTATCTAAAAGTCCTCATCTTTGGAAAACATTATTGTATTTCCAGGGTGAGCCAGGATCTCAAGGCATGATTGGCCCAAGAGGGCCTCCTGGAGAAGGACTTCCTGGGGTTAAGGTAAGAAATTTGATATATGAGTTATACGACTTTAATTTGTATTTATTTATCTACTGTCTGACATTCGGCTTACTCTGCTCACAATACAGGGTGATCGTGGATTACAGGGTGAACGAGGTATGAAAGGCGTAAAAGGAGATTTAGGAGATCCTGGAGTTCCTGGTGAAGCAGTAAGTAAACTCAGCCCCATTCTTCAAATGATTGGTGAGGAACTGGTTGATGTTTGGGCCTATGAATCCCTTTTTATACATTGTACGTGATATTAAGCTATACAAATAAACACAAGTGTGTGGTATAACGAGCCAAAGCAGCAAGCCCGCATTAACGGAGGAGCAATATGATGTAATTTCTGACCCCAGTGTGAGTTAACTGTGCGCTACAACAGTTTGGATGATCATCATAAACACACTGCATATTCTTAAACATGAAAGTCATTGTCATGGAGCACTTCCAATATCTCCACAGACCATCGGTTGAAAACCTTTGCTGTATTAGATTGACGATGGGCAACTACTTTTACTCTCACAAGTCAGAAAATGTATTATTACTCATACCTTTTTCTGCAATTGCAGGGCAGGCCAGGAGAAAAAGGAGAAGCAGGGCTAACGGTAAATTCATCAACACAGCTCAATTAAGTTAAACGTAAGGGTTTTTTACTAATGTGGCCCGTCATATTTTGCAGAGAGAGGACATCATTAAGCTGATCAAAGAAATCTGTGGTAAGGCCATGACTAAAAACTAACAAATCTAGTTCATTGATATAATTGACAATACTTATCCTGTATAAAAATGTTAAAACTTTCCATTTGTTGTTTCCAGGATGCGGCATCAAATGCAAGGAAAGGCCAATGGAACTTGTATTTGTCATTGACAGCTCAGAAAGTGTTGGTCCTGACAACTTTGAAATCATTAAGGACTTTGTCATACGATTGGTGGACGCGACCACAGTCGGACGCAATGCCACGAGAATTGGACTAGTCCTCTACAGTCTGGATGTCCATTTGCAGTTCAATTTGGCTCGCTACATCACCAAACAGGATGTTAAGCAGGCAATCAGAAAAATGCCTTACATGGGTGAGGGCACCTACACTGGCACTGCCATCAGAAAGGCAACTCAGGAGGCTTTCTTCAGCGCCCGGACTGGAGTCAGTAAAGTAGCCATTGTCATTACTGACGGTCAGACCGACAAACGAGAACCTGTCAAACTTGACATAGCTGTACGGGAAGCTCACGCAGCAAACATTGAGATGTATGCTCTGGGGATCGTGAATTCCTCTGATCCTACCCAGGCTGAGTTCCTACGAGAACTGAATCTCATTGCATCTGACCCTGACAGTGAACACATGTACCTTATTGATGACTTCAATACTTTACCAGGTGATAACTGCTCTCAGATTTGTGAATACCTACAGTTGTGTAAACATGAAAAAGAATGTTTGAAGAAAATATAGCCAGTGAATATGTAGCTATGATGTAGAGGTTAGAAAGTACCAAAACCTTTCTCATTTCTTTTTTCAGCTCTGGAGTCTAAACTAGTCAGCCAGTTCTGTGAAGATGAAAATGGTGCCCTCATCTACAACCACATCACCAATGGGCATTGGAACGCCAACAACGGCTATGGGCTCGGTGGAAATGGACATGGAGAGAACACTAACAGCAAAAACGATAACGGAAATAATGCGTATGGAAGTATTGGTTATAGAAACAATGACTATGGAAATAACGGTTACGTGGTCTACGAAGAGGAGATCGAGAATCCCAAACGAACCAGCAGCCGAGGCCGCGGAGACACTTTTACTCTACCCATCAGTTCTGATCCCCTCCCTGTTCAGGTTCTTGTCACTCATCCTTTTTTAGACAGGTTTATTGCTTACCGATTAAAATGAAATACAGGTGCTGTTGTTTTTAACTTGACTAAATTCATATCAACACTGACACATTTGTTTTATCCAAGGTGTATGAAGATGATGAAGGTGAAGATTTAGACTTCAGCAACCGTGTGCGAGGAGCTAACACTGTGGTTGTTGTTAACGAAACTGCATCTCTGTTGCTGCTGAAAGAAAACTCCCACTCTACTGAACCAATCTTGTCGTCTTCATCATCTTCATCCTCATCTTCAACCGCGTCATCAACACTGGATTCAGTTTCATCCTTGACCTCTAATCAGGTGCAGCCTGTGGTGACTCCTGTTGCCCCTCAAGGTGAGTAATATACTCATGATCCATTTTTTTTGTTATAAATCAATTCTCCTTTGGAATCGTGGCTCTCACACACATTATCTTCGTCAGAGCCCACTCTACTTGATCCCCGCTGTAACCTGTCCTTGGACCAAGGCACCTGTCGAGCCTATATCATCCGTTGGTACTACGACAAGCAGGCCAATGCCTGTGCACAATTTTGGTATGGAGGCTGTGGTGGAAATGACAACCGTTACAAAACAGAAGATGGATGCAAGAAGGCTTGTGTTCACTCAAGAACAGGTATATTTCATAGATAATAGAAAATATTTTTTTCATTCTTTCTGAATATATATATATATATATAATGTTATATTTTCTTGTCCACAGTTGGATAAAATGACAAGAACATGGCTGACTGTCAACTGATGAGCTAAAATGATGTGGACTTTTTGATCTCTGCTCTGACAGCATTAATTCTGCCACTGTGTTACCTTGATATGATACATTCTGTGAGAATTATTTGGAAATTCCCAAGAACCTTCCAGTCCTTTCCATGCCCCCCTCTGTTTGTTTCCATTGATCTGATACAAGACCATTTTGATGTTGAAGAAAGCCAAGAATAATCAAATTAAAACATGACAAAATGTATTTCACCCCACTGAGTACATGACTGACTTACCTATATATAAGTATTTTATCACCCAAGGAAGGAAAATTGTGTAATGTTATTTTAAAATGATTGCTTCAGAACATGTATGAATACATCGTCTTGTTTCATTTCCCAGTGCCATGTGCACACTGACCATTTCCACAGAGACAGGAGTAGTGGTGTTTTTGTTTACATGTGTTTATGTAAGATTTTCTGAGATCTGAATCATATGCTCTGAATATTTTTGTTTGTTTTGTTTACTGAGTGTTTATTATTCTGTGTCCATTTAAGTCCTAACAGGCAGCTGTAATAGAGGGGTAACTACTCTATGCCCTCTAGTGCTGAACTTTCTATAATGCAACTAATGCAGCCATTTCAGGAATTGTGTGTATATCTGAATATATGGTTTTTGTATGTTTTTTAATAAAAACATATTCAATAATGATATTTATCAGTTTGTGTGAACTACAGAACGTGAGTAGCAAACTTCAATTCAACATTTCAGTTTGGTAATTTCATTTCATACTCACACACACATTCACACTATTTAAAGTATTTATGGCATTACATGATTTTTATTGTACTACTAATAATCTTGCACTACCACGATATGTTTTTGTTTAGAAATCAGTGTTACTGAAAGTCTGACGTCCATCCTGCCGTCCCCGTACTGTTTGTCCTGTTGGCTTTCCGTCTGTTTCCATAGTGACTGTGACGCTTTTGCAGATTAGGAGCTTCATTAGCCTATTCGCCGACTATAGCTAGCAAACGTCGCTAACCCAGGAGATTGGTCATTTGCAAATATGTCTGTTTTAGATGCTTTGTGGGAGGACAGAGACGTTCGATTCGACATAACAGCACAGTAAGTGACCTCACTGCAGCCTACGTCGTGGATGCGCCTCCTGGTCGCTTAGCATCACACCAAATACACAAGCTAACAGCTACTTCTGACCGTGATTAGCTAAAGCTAGATAACAACGCTAACTGTTACAACCACGAACATCACAATGGTCGTGCGTAGCTTTGCACTCTCCCGTGAAATTAAATCTGTGTTTTGTAGTCTTTGCAGTCACAGCTATGATAACTCAATCACCAGCTAAGATACAGTTAGCTAATCCTGTATCTGACCTGCACACAGACAGATGAAAACTCGTCCAGGTGAGGCACTGATAGACTGCCTGGATTCTATAGAGGACACTAAAGGAAACAACGGAGACCGAGGTAGCTGTCTTACAGTTCAGACCAACATGGACAACACATCTACTATCTCTGACTGTCAGCTGCTGACTGTGTCTTATTTTGCAGGAAGACTGTTAGTAACAAATCTGCGGATCATTTGGCATTCACTGGCCCTGCCGAGAGTCAATTTGTGTGAGTACAACATCGTGTCTAATGTCTTTAAGCACAAGTATTTTTACAGTAAAGAGTCCTCAACTTGTCGAAAGGCAGTGTAAAATCCAACAAATCTATGGATCTTCTATTAAAATTTATTTCTGAGCATAATTTGGATCTGGACCTTAAAACCAACAGAACAAAATAGAATCTCTCTCAAATTTTCTTAGTAACGATATGTAATCATCCCTTAAGAGAAAAATTTGAATGTTTGAAATATTTTCTCCATTGTTTTTCAGATTTTATTGCGTTGTTTGTTGATTACTCTGTTCAACCAAAGGCATAAAGTCCAGGATTATTTAAAGGAATTTGGATCAATTTAATGCACCTTTTCACTTCAGTAACCAATTAATTTTAGAATTTCTCTCAAAGTTGTGATCTTTGAAAGTTGGGAAACTTTTTACTAATCTAAAATAAAACTTTAGTTTAACCAACATTATTTGGTGACCAACGACAATAAGTAGCAGTAAAATAGAGTACTGAGCATTCTCAAACAAAAGCACACAGAGAAGGACTACGTCGAGACGAGTATAGTTTCAGTCACTCAAGCTAACACAGTTAGTATTAAATATACAGTTGTGTGTCAGAATGTATCTTCCCTGTGAGTATAATAATGAGTTAGCTATCAATTTGGGCCTTGGTTGGAACCGTTGCTGCATCTTTTTTTAAGATGAATGAAATAAATCAAGTACACCTAAAGAAGATGCCAGAATTAGATTTGTGTCTGTTCTTTTTTCCAGCTGTGGGTTACAACTCCATCATTAACATCACAACAAGGATCGCTAACTCGGTAAGTAAAGTGTTATTTAATTTGTATTTATCTACGTATTTTCATGCACACGATGCACCATTCATATGAAAATTATCAATATGAATAAATGAAACGATAAAATCTTTTTTTATGGATGTTGATGTCTCTTCCAGAAACTAAGAGGACAAACAGAAGCACTCTACATCTTGACAAAGTCCAATAACACAAGATTTGAGTTCATTTTCACAAATGTGGTTCCAGGAAGTCCACGACTGTTTACCTCGGTTATTTCTGTACACAGGTATGATAATGCTGATGGAATATTTAGTTGTCTCATCTCAGGTTAGGTAGAATTTATTGTATATTAGGCAGAAAAAAATATATTATTTCATTACAGGGCTTATGAGACTTCAAAAATGTACCGGGACCTGAAATTGCGAGCTGCTCTCATCCAAAACAAGCAGCTCAGACTATTACCTCGGGAGCAAGTGTACGATAAAATTAATGGAGTTTGGAATTTATCCAGCGATCAGGTATTGAACTCATTTTTCATTGTTTTCACCGAGGTCTTTTTCCTGAGTGTGAGCATGGTCCAAGTTGTATTGTTTCTGGCTTTCTTTCTTTAAGGGTAACCTCGGAACATTCTTTATCACAAATGTTCGGATTGTGTGGCACGCCAATATGAACGAGAGCTTCAATGTCAGCATTCCTTATCTCCAGATAGTAAGTATCATTCTAAGTATGATTCTGGCCAATCTGTTTAAGATCAAATTTATTTGTATAGCCCAAAATAACATACATTCACACAAGGGGCGTTAAAGGCCTACACATCACTGACCCCTGACCCAAACCAAACTCTCTGATGAAGAAGAAGTCCTTAACGTAAAAATTGGGGATGGAACAAATCCTAAAAGAGAGAGAGAAGCTTTCTCCCTAAAATGATCAGATTGTCAGAAGGAGTTCTAGATAGTGAAGCTGACATTACAACGGAAGCATAAGAGACACTGAAATACAGGAAGATGTAGATAAATATAACAATGAGTCATGATCCAGTAAGAGGATCCAAAGTCAACAAGGTCACACACGGTCAGTCTGAAATCATACAGTCTATGTCACTCAAATTCTTTTAATTGTCACCGCAAGGAGCACAAACACGTTTGTTTTATAAAATATTGTATTATACCTGGATAAGTCATGATTTGTATTTCTTCCCCGCTTAAGCGTTCCATCAGAATAAGAGACTCAAAGTTTGGCTTGGCTTTGGTAATCGAGAGCTCACAGCAGGTAACTTGTATTTCTTGTGTTCCTGATGTAATTACCACCACCATGAACTCTTCCTTTGTTCGTGTTTCTTCTAATATGATGCAAACATCCACCATGTTCCTTTTTTTAGACTGGAGGCTACGTACTTGGCTTTAAAATCGACCCGGTGGATAAACTCCAAGATGCTCTGAAAGAGATCAACTCTCTGCATAAGGTGTACTCTGCCAGTCCCATCTTTGGAGTGGATTATGAAATGGAGGAAAAGGTAAGCATGTGTGTGTAATAATAAAATAACCGTTTGCCTTCCCACCGTCCAGTTGATTGTGTTATCATAGCTGTGTTTTACTTATCAATGGTGCAGCCTCAGCCATTGGAGGAACTCACGGTGGAACAGCCCCCCGACGATGTGGAGATTGAGCCTGATGAGCAGACCGATGCTTTCACTGTGAGTGGACCCCCGTAGCCAAATCACACACTCATCTTTCCTCCGGGGAGTCTATGGTTTGGTTTACACACTCTCAGAATAGCTGGTGGCTAATTCCATTCAACATAATGAGGAACAAACATTATTTTATGTTGCCTAGCGCTCGTGTTTGGGATGGAGAGCTACTCAACAATACTCAGTTATCACAGGCAGAATACCCAGAATGCTTTGCTCACGTTTAACGTGTGTATTTTTGTGTTTGTTTGTATACAGGCCTACTTTGCTGATGGAAATAAGGTAAAGTCTCACAATTTGGCGAATACCATTCATTCTAAATTCTCTTCTGTATAGTACATTCATAATGTTGCTGTGTTGTACTGTAAAAATGTAATAACTATTTATTGTTCCAAAGCAACAAGACCGTGAGCCCGTTTTCTCAGAGGAGCTGGGCCTGGCCATTGAAAAACTGAAGGATGGCTTCACGCTTCAAGGACTGTGGGAAGTTATGGGCTGAAGTAACGTAAAATATTGTACATAATGTGTTGTTCATAGGTCGGACCAAAACCTGTACAGTGTATAGACTCATAGGTACTAATGTAATGTAATATTGAACCCTGGATTACATGTATTTGGGGCTAGGGGTGTTGCGTACTTCCGAGTACAACATGTGAAACACGCTGCATTTCAAATAGTTCACGTTGAATAAAGGTATTTATTTAGATCTATATGGACTTGTTTGTTCTCACACATTTCATTTGTATTTTGTGCTCATACAGTGACCTCAGACTCAGTACCTAACAGCAGAAGGAGAGCGAGTATTTTAAAAATGGCTAAAGAGAACAAAGTGTCACCTCCTGCTGCAGCAGCTGTTCTCTGACCCTGTCTGCCGGTGAGGTCATTCCCCCGTGTGGATACACCGTACTCACACACAGAATCATCTGAATGATCCGTGATACTCTATGATCTGGTTGTTTATATGTAGCAGTTCTTACTCACTTCTCGTGTAGATTCTGGAATACACACGCTTAATGTCCCCATGACACAGCTCTGATCATCTGAAGCCAGACAGTGGTCAATATTTTGTTGATTTTAAGAGTTTTATAAACGGATCTTTTCGTACCATTAAATGGCCACACACTAGTGAACAAAATGAAAATGTCATCGCCGACTTCTGTGTGATTGTATAACAATGTTGCTACTAATCGCCCGGGTTACGAGGCCCCACAGTTGTTTTTGCACTATGACAGCTGGGTGATGCAGGAAGGCAGCTCTCCGATTTGGCCACCCAGAATTCTTCATGGATGGGCTGCTCTGCTATATTTAGAGGGCCATGGTTATATTGAAGTGGCCTCAGACCTGGCTGCCTATAGTTCTCTGTCTGCACCAGTCTGGACAGTCAGTTGTGAACTGGCCCTCTTCTTTTCTGCCACTCGGAATGGATCCCCGCTTTAGAGAAGATTTCCGTCTTTTTCAGACCACTTTGCTACAGGATGGCCTCAAGGAGCTGCTCAATGAGAACAAGTTTATTGACTGTATTCTAAAGGTTGGAGACAGAAGCTTCCCCTGCCATAAACTCATCCTGGCAGCGTGCAGTCCTTATTTCCGTGAGATTTACTTCTCTGACGATGGTAAGGAGGTGGACAAAAAGGAGGTCGTCCTGGACAACCTGGACCCGTCTGTTATGGAGATGATCGTGAATTACATGTACACGGCAGAGATTGACATCACAGATGACAATGTGCAGGAAATTTTGGTCGTCGCCAATCGCTTCCAGATCCCCTCCGTCTTCACCGTTTGTGTGAATTATCTCCAGAAGAAGCTGTCGCAGAAGAACTGCCTGGCCATATACAGGCTGGGACTGATGCTGAACTGCCCCCGGCTGGCAGTTGCTGCTCGAGATTACATTGCAGATCGGTTTGAAACCATCGCCAAGGGTGACGACTTCTTAGACCTTGCCTCGCACGAACTCTTTGCTCTTATTGGAGCCGACGCGATAAACGTAGAAAAAGAGGAGGTAGTCTTTGAGACCCTCATGAAATGGATCAAGAAGGACAAGGAGGGCCGTCGGAAAACCTTGAACGAGGCCTTTGACTGCGTTCGCTTCCGCTTACTCCCTGAGAAGTATTTCAAGGAAAAGGTGGAGAGGGACGAGCTGGTCAAGTCTGATCCTGAGGTCCTCAAAAAAGTCAAAGCCGTCAAGGAGGCCTTCGCGGGGAAACTTCCAGAGAGAAAAAAGGAAGAAGAGGGTGAAGAGGGTGAGGAGGGCAAGTTGCCGGGTTACCTGAACGACAACCGTAGATATGGCATGTATGCCAGAGACATGCTGTTGATGATTAACGACGCGACCGCTGTGGCTTACGATGGCCTGGAAAACGAGTGTTTTCTTGTTGCGATCTCCGAGCAGATTCCCCGAAACCACGTCAGTTTGATTTCAAAGAAGAATAATCTGTACATTGTGGGAGGACTGTTCATAGACGAAGATGAAAAGGAGAGCCCGATGCAGTGTTACACCTATCAGGTACAAAACTCAGTCACGCCTTCTTTAATTCACATGTGCATGAAAGACTCAGATCTGAATGTCTGTGTTTCAGTTGGACACCCTCACCAGTGAATGGATGGCGCTTCCACCCATGCCCTCTCCTAGATGTCTGTTTGCTATGGGCGAACACGATCAACTCATCTTTGCTATAGCCGGGAAGGATTTACAGTCCGATGAGTCCCAGGACAGCGTTATGTGCTACGACACAGAGTAAGTCCACCACGGTGACCATTCGCTCATCTTCAATCAGCGCATTCTCCCCAACAAATTCTCTCCTCTCTCATCTTCTCCCCAGAAAAATGAAGTGGAGCGATGCCAAAAAGTTGCCCGTGAGCATACACGGCCACAGCGTCGTCTCGGAGAACGGACTGGTGTACTGCATAGGAGGAAAAACAGATGACAAGTAACGGAGCAAAGTATAAAGCATTTTATGGTATAAGATACTTTTACGTGACATTAACCAGTGTGGAAATTCTGCTTTCTCAATGAAAAAGCAAAGCAACCAATAAGATGTTTGCATACAACCACAAGCGGTCAGAGTGGAAGGAGGTGGCCTCCATGAAGACACCCAGATCCATGTTTGGAGCCGTTATTCACCAGGGGAAGATCATAGTGGCAGGAGGAGTGAATGAAGGCGGCCTGACAGCTGCCTGTGAAGCCTACGACTTTGGAAACAACAAGTATGTGCTTTCATCTGCACTTAAATGGACTCTCTGAGTTACAAAGTGACTATTATTGACAGGTTTTGATGCTATTACTGATTTCATTATTTGAGTGTATTTCACTTTTGCACTCCATTTACATTTGACCAGATTCATAAGAGTTTCTATTCTATTTCACAGCCTAGATTTTTAAATTTTTAAATGTGTGGTAACCATCTTCTAGATTCTGCTTTTTATTTTAATTCTAATGAAAAGTTTCCAAAGATACCAAATGTTCTGTGTAAAGATGCATTCTTGGGAAATCCTATTTTATGGAAAATTATGAATGCCATAGCTTTACAACTCTCTGTGATGAGTGTATCTCTGAAGTTATAAAGCTTTTAAATAGGACAAAAGGGAATAGGCAGAAAATGGCATTTTAGGAACAGGTAAAATGTGAGAGGGTTACTCTAATGGATTTTATCAAGAGTTTTAATCATTTATCTAGAAATTCCAAGGTTTTACGCCTTTTCCATGTGGTATACATATTTTTAATGGGTTACTAACATGAAAGGCCCATTAAATGTATCCAAAGTCCTTTAAATAACCATAAACAGCCTCGAGTAACGTGGACTCAATGACCAATTAATTTACCTTTTACATTTGTTTTAGGAATTAAACAGAATTTAAACGAACGCAATAACATAGATTGCATCCATAAATGAAATCTGTGTGTTGGTCTTTGTTCCAGGTGGTCCCCCTTCCCAGACTTTCCTCAGGAGAGGACTTCAGTCAACTTGATCAGCTGTGGTGGGTTCTTATACGCAGTGGGAGGCTTTGCCATGGTTGAGAATGAGAACAAGGAGTGTGTACCCAGTGAAATCACTGACATTTGGCAGTATGTATCGATTTCTTTTATTTATATCTCAGGATGTGCTGCTGTATATAACAGAGTCAACTGCAACACAATGGTTATCAATCTGACTTTGTGGTGCAGTAACGTCTTCCAACTCTCTTACAGGTATGAGGATAGCAAAAAGGAGTGGATCGGGATGATTAAAGAAATGCGCTACGCAGCCGGAGCATCTTGTGTGTCCATGCGCCTGAATGCAGCCAAAATGCCCAAACTGTAGAAGTCCAGTCACACACAGGAAAATCGTCTGTTTGAACTTTCACAGACTTGCTTTTGTTGTCACCGATGGCCCTCGGTTCTACCAGACATTAGCTCATTAGCTGTTTTTTTTTTAAGAATATACTTTATTTTAGGTCATCAGGACATCAAATGAGACAGGCTGTTTTTCTATTGCTTATGATTTTCTATAATATATCATTTTTACTATAACATTATTACTCGAACAAGTACAGTACATGGTTTGAGATGAAATTCCATTAAATTCCAACTTCCATTTGTATTAACTGCAATTAAAGCTTTTTTGCTTTCCATGAATAAATGTTAACTTCTAAAAAAGAAAACATTTCTGCATTGCTCTTGTCTAAATATGAAGTGTCAAAACTTGGCTATTCTGACCTAAAGGAATCACTAAAGGGTGGTATCAGCATCCTTATTTACGTTCCGACACTGTAGTGAGCTCCTGTTAGTCATATGTCATACATCTCGTCTGAATTGTGCCAAATTTGTAGAGCGGCCAGGTTATTCTTGGCAGAATGTTGGATGATATCCATAGATAAAACCTCCACAGCTACTTGTTTGAAGTGTTGAGTGAATGTGTGTTTTCTTACTTTGTTGATTTTGGCAAATACTACTTAGAGGTCATCTTGTATTTGTGTAGGATTTCCTTTCTACAGTTCTACAACATAAAAACTTATTTCCAAAAAAGGCCCACAGCAAAGAAATATCACAGTAATTTCCATAAAGTTTGATGATAATCTGGTTGTGCCATTACACCACAAAATATGACTCCATTACTACAAAAGGAAGAATATCAATGCATATATTTAATTTATTTTTAAAAGTCTTCATCATACAAAAGCTTTGGACAATTTCACATCATATGAATGAGGTACTGTAACTTCAAGTAGCTCTAGACTCAATGGCTAAAAATAAGGAGCACTTTACAAACATGTTCTGCTGTATTTAACAACGTCCCAAAATTTCCTAAACCGAGCGGAGAGCTCAGTACTGAAATGTAACGTTAGTTTTAACATATTCAGTCCATGAATAAATCCATCAAGATGAAAGTTCTTTTAATATTTTCTTCTTCAGGTATTCCTTCCAGGCATCATGTGTGGAAAGCTCCATGGAGTTCCACTGAAAATGAGGGATCTGGAACAACAAAAAGACAACAAAAAAAGAAGTGGATCAAACCAGGAACCAGTATTATTAATTACAATTACACTACTACTAAGTAAAATATTCAGCTCATGCATTTTGAAGTTCGCCCCCTCACCTGCACGACACGATATCCCAGAATTTCAAGGTGTCTCTTTCGCATCACGGACTCCCCTTTGATATGATGAGAATTTTTGCAGAAGGATTTTGAATCCAGGAAGTCCACTGCAACGCTGAAAGATAACACACACAATGGAAGAAATCATTTCATTTCATCTTTGCCCAGTTATTGATATTAGCTGGATGAGATTGATTTTTCCATAAATCCCTACCGCTGCGCTCCGGGTGGCAGCTCATCCCAGACTGTTCCTGCTGAGCTGGCTCCCCACTGAACTTTTCCCCCGTCTGAGATCTGCAGTGTGCTTGGTTCGCTGTAAGCCACAGGCTGATGGTTTCGATCCAGTACGCATTCAAAGTCTGCGAGACAAAGCCAAACGCTTCAGACCTGCACTGCAGCTTCAATCACAGTAATGACTCAGGTATGTCAACACGCTTTTCTACGGAAACCAGTCGGAACGGTCAGATCTCTAAAAGTGTGAATGCTGGGAAAAAAACAACAACATCATAATTCTTACAAAAAGTCTACATGTTTTGTTTTTTGTTGGGCGTGTGTCCATTCTGCAACCATTCTGCTATGCAGCACTACCTTTTGTTGATTTTCTTTAGGTGTGTGCTCCATGTGTCAGACTTACACAGACATTGGACTCAAAACACTGGAAATAATGTGACCTTACTCACCTACAGTATAAAAATACGGAGTGACAACTGCTACTCGGACACAGTTGATGCCACCAAGAACTTCACCCAGCATTTTGTGGATTTGCTGCTGTACATGACTAATGGAGCCATTCCCTGAAAAATATTTATACAGGCAATTAACATGGTGAATGAGCAGGAATTCTCTCGGGAAAACACAAACCCTATCCATCTTTCAGCACTGAAAACACAAACCCCGTCCATCTTTCAGCACTGAGAGTCAAAGATGTTTACCTTTTTTCTGCAATTGCAGGCAGTATCGCTCATGGAACCAGGGAACTTGGAATTCCGGACACTCAAGACAAACGGCACGATTGAGCTCCATGAGACGCAGTCGGGTCCGCATGTTGAGGGCATCAGGCAGGGCTGGAAAGTATTGTGACGAGATTTGATAAGTTCGATTTAAGAGTGTGTATTCAAATTTTCATGTGGATATTTTCAAAGCCTCTGGTATATAAATTTTGTATTTTTGACGACATACTATCTAATTGGGAATCCAGCTTTCCTAGAAAGTCTATACTGAAGATTTCTCTGACTAATTCCTCAGGAAAACAGTCAGCCACTGCCAAGGCATAGGCAAGAAGTACGAGCAGATGAGGATCAAAGGAACCTGTAATGACAAAGAAAGAAAGGTGTTAGTGCGACGTTTAAAACAAAACATAAAGAAAACATGGATCCAGATTACTGACTTACGGATATGAGGAGTGAAGCGCTGAATGCAGACATCATACAACTCGTCTGCCCTCAAAGGATCATAATTCAGTACAGCAAAAGGTAGCAGGGTGGCATATGTCGCCGAGTGGTGAATCTTAGAGATGATAAAGAGGGAAAAGTGCATTTAATATACATTTTATGTCTTATTTTAGACTGAATGCACTATGATGTGTCTGTGAGCACCTTATCAATGTCTTCAATGGCCACACTTGCTATTCTATCCATCAGAGGAGGGCAGAGGTGATTGATCCTGGTTAGGAAGAGGGCTAAGTCGGGGACGTTGTTCCAATTAATTTGGTCCATCATCCTCTTCAGCGTGACCATCGTCTCTTCAAGCAGCATCTCTTCAAACCACTCCCCTGAAATATACTTGAGCTCCTCCAGCACAAAATCCAGACGATCGGCCGTCTGCAGTCTGTTGTGCCCAAACTGGTTCAGAGCTTGGAGCAGACGGACATACTTACTGGGAGTGTTGTGGCGATACGAGGGGTCGTTGCGCACCCATTTGCCGACGGCAAGGGCAACGGTGTTGAGGTCGTTGAGATTGCACTGTGGCACGACTGCTTCTACTCTTGAAGTCGTGCTCTCGTCGAATCGAGGACAAGGCAGCATGGAGAGAACACGAGTCAACATGGTCACCTCGTAGGGGAAGACACTGCCTTGCAAAAACCTGCACAAAGATAAATCAAGGACATCTGAATCAAAATGAAGGAGCTAGCATGTTGTGAACTCAAATAAACACTTACTTGACCAAAATGTTGCGTAGTTTAGTGAAGAGTTCAGGGTTCTGGTAGTGTAGGAGGAAAAAGGCTTGGGTAATTCTAGCCACCTCCACGGGTTTATAGATGTGAAGATTTCTTTGGACTATTGATGCGATTCTGGAAAACAGTCGAAAGAGGGTGACAATGTACACAACATTTGAGCAGTATAGGTTCAATATGTGTGATATAAAAGGTAAAAACTCACTTGTGAATTAAACTAACATTCCTACACTGGGTCTCTTCTAGAGCCTCGGCTACAGCCAGGGCTTGCTGAGCACTGAACTCATCAGCCAATAGGAGCGCAGTGTTCTCCAACCTAAACCACAAGAATGGATGACAAAATGTGGAATTGATGTTAAAGGGTTAGATTTCCACTTGTGTTTGAGTTACGCATAAACGTTGACATAACACAACAAACCCTTCTCTGATCCCCGGACTGGCCATGGGCGTCAGGGCGACAAACAGTTTAGTGAAGGAAAAACAATCCGTGCTGGATTCAATCAGTTCTGTTAGCCTTTGTTTCACTGCCAGTCTGAAGTCACAGTTGTTGAACTGAAGAGACTGATAAAGCCCCATGACGATGCTGATGTTCTCTGCATCCATTCCGGGAATGTTGCACAAGAGGATTTGATTGCATTTCTCCAGTAGAGGCCGGTGACTGTACTTGACATTCCGCAAGAACTGCACAACTCTCCGAGGGCTGTTGTAGTTGGACAGATCCTTAGCGTCCAAAAGACAGTCAGCTCTGCTGATCAGTGCATCTCGTAGACGAGGAGAAACCAAGGATGATACGCTGATCATCAGGGTAGTTAGGATCCTGGGAAAACATGGCCAGGTAAAAATCATTTAACTTGATATATTGGAGCTTTGTGAGATATTTGATTGTATTCGTTTGATTACATACCTCGCATTATCAATAGTGGAGAGTTTCTGATCCAGAATATTGGTGATCTGGCCCATCAAGGGGCTGTGTTGAAGGTGTTGATCATTTAGACAGATGGCAAACTTTGATAAACACGGCAGTGGAAATCTGCAAAATACACATATATGTAAGATCTGCACAACTCTATGACAAAATAATACCAAATACTAATAATAACATACTAATACCTGTCTAATCTTAGCCACGCTTCTGATACCAACTGCTGAACAAGAGAGTCATGAGGATCCACGTTCAGCCTAAAAGACAAAAATATAGATTTTTGTGTTTTCCTGGTTTAGATGGATGGATCACAGTTGAGTTCATCTTGCTGTCGTTCAATAATGCTCTTCAATTCATTGAACATCCATATAAACAAATTGGAGTGAAGAATATTTTGTCCAATCAGGTTTATAAAAATACTGCACATTGTGTGATAAGTTTGTGATTAATCACGATTAACTAGACAAAGGGGTGCAATTCACCAACACTTTTTTATATCGTTTGACAGCCCTATCCATCCGCCCATTTCCTATCCCAGAGGTCACTGGGCATATAAAAACATAAATAAACACATTGACAAAGTCTCTACACCGGAATGTACCTGAGAAAACTGTACAGCGCATCTACCAACATGAAATCATCCATAAGGCCAATTTTGTTCTCGGCCAGAACTCTGAGGGTCAAGAACTGTGGGTGGTTCTTGATGAGCTCAACAGTCCTGAGCATTTGTGGCTTCTCTTTCTGGAACTGCCACAGCATTCCCACTGCACAGCCCACATGGTTTACTGTCAGCTTTGCCTTATTCTTGCCCACCACCTCAAAGACTTGGTCTTCAACGAAGCAGACCTGCAGCTGCTCCAGAACCTGGTCTCGGCTCACTGTCCCCCTGTGCAGGAGCCGACGAAGGTAGGGGTCGACACACCGAAGCCGGAACATCACAACAGATCCTGGCTTCATTAACTGCAGGCTGGGGTACTCATTCTGCCCACACAGACACCACTGCCCACTCAATGTCAAACTAAGAAACAGACTCCACAAGATCAGAGCAGAGGGGCAGCTGATCCCTTGGGATCTCTGTGAAATGAAGGAGAAAAAGTAAGAAAACATCAGTGTTTCTGTATCTGTGAAACCATAACTGGTTGTGCATAAAACTGTGTGCAAACATAAATCTTGCAAAACAATGTGACATGCTGACCTTTTAGTCACAATAGTCCAGCTCACGAAAAAGATGCCGACGACTCCATCACGGGTCGGTTTTGGTGGCTTTCATTTCGTCTTGACGACCTCGATAATGAAGTCAACTGAGAGTTCACTGTGATAACGCGGTATTCATGTGGATGAGGGCAGTTAGCTAACAGAAACTGACAGCGCCACACCGCCCCTGCTGACAACTTGTTCACAACATTTTTTTAAAACTTTTGTAGGGATTAAAACCGTTTATATCGCTATACGCCTAGTTATACGGTGGCAAAAAAAAACTCTAGAAAAAAATTCAAAGCCACCTAGCATGTGCGCTAAAAAATTTCACTTCCCTTAAAGTGACGTCGAAGGAGCTTAAGTTTTGCCCCAAATTTTGTCTTTAAGGACTCCTTTTCAGTCAATCATTTTAAATATACATCTATTAAACAAATATACACACACACTCACACACGTTTGATTGATATGACCTGGAATGCAGATTTATCAAACTATAGACTGATTTCAAAATACTGCATCGCATTACTTAAAAACCAGACTGTAACAGATTATAATAAAACATTCTGAAGCTCTTTTATACAAGGACTCTCAATATATTTTTATGATCAACTTTAATACGTAAAATGGATTATACAATAATAATTGTGTAGTGTCTTGAATTAAATATGATGATATTAAATTTGTCTATATCTGTTGGATTTTCGGCTACTAGAAACCCATTCTTCTTAACCTACCTAATAGACAAAACCCAGGGCGCGAATACACTTTTTGTACGTAACGACGTGATCGTCCCGTTGACGTACACTCGACACACGACGTCCGTGTCGCGCCATCTTTAGAAAATACTCCAGTGGGCACTGAATGAAACTCAAGACAATTTAGTCGTTTAAGACTATTTGCTGCATGGAATAAAATCCTCGGTTGTGCTGGTGAGTTCATGGAACGGTTTTGATTCTTAACGACGAGGGCGTCGCTACCGTGTTAAGGTGCCGTTCACGTTTGGTCGGAAGAGTCCGTGCAATTGTTGGCTAAGTAACGTGAACATGCTAACGCTAATACCAGGCCGAATGTGAGGTAAATTCGGAGGATAAATAATATTCGATACAAAACCTTACTGATGTGGGGTTTTTTTGTTGGGCTATTTGCTTTATTGAAATATAACATTATCGTTCCACGCTTTTGATAATGTAAGGCCCCGTTGTCGGATTTTTTGTCATCAACCAGCAAGCTAACTAGCCGCCACCACATACCCGCTACAGCGTTCACCTTGTCGGTAAACTTTCTTAGTTATTGGCAGCAGATATGAAGTTATTGTGCATAGGCTCGGGTTGCTCCGATATTGTTTCCCTCGAACCCACATCTAACTGGTTATCACGTTATGACTAACATGGTGCTATCTGTGTTTCTCTCAGTCAGGTGGTCCACCAGCAAAGGTGATCATGGGGATCAAGGCTCAGCGCCCTCGGTGCTTTCTCGACGTAGGAATCAGTAATATTCTTGGTAAGAATGAAACCATAAGCTTTATGGTTACCTCTGTGTACCTAGTGTCTCATTGTGGTGTGTAAGTAAGTCTCCCTAAAGCCATTCTGTTTTTTTCCCCACACAGTTGGCAGAATTGTGGTGGAATTGTTCACAGATGTCTGTCCCAAAACTTGTGAAAACTTCAGATGCCTCTGCACAGGTGAGTAATGAAATCCCTCCTCTAGAATATTGTAAGAAAAAAGACCCCTATTGGTTGCACTGTTTGAGTGCTGTTGTTTTGTCCAGGTGAGCGAGGCATCGGTAAAGGAACACAGAAACCTCTGCATTATAAAGGATGTCTCTTCCACCGGGTTGTAAAGGATTTCATGATCCAAGGAGGAGACTTCAGTGAAGGTTTGTGTAGATTATATTAAATCCCTAAATGAGAGCATTTCTCTATGATACAATGTCCAACAGTTTTGCAAAGCTGTATATTTTTATCTATCGGTAATGCCATCTGAACAAATAATGGCAACATCAGTTCTTGTTTGAGTTGAATTATCTTTGGTTCGCTGTTGGCATTTTTGAGTTTAGATTAATGGCTTTTTTTCAGGACATTTTTTGTTGTGTCAATTGTTTTGAAATGAAAGCAATTGCTTATAACAACATCCACTGTAAATTATTCATTTTTTTTTATCTGTTAGGAAATGGGAGAGGAGGCGAATCCATCTATGGAGGCTTTTTTGAAGGTAAAGAGGCGACTGTCAGAGCTGTCAGTACTTATCCAACCCAACATTGCCTTCAAGATGGCAGTACAATGTTATCCTTTCCCCCCAGATGAAAGCTTTGCTGTCAAACACAATAAAGAGTATCTACTGTCCATGGCAAATCGGGGCAAAGATACAAATGGTTCACAGTTCTTCATGTAAGCAAGTTGCCTTCTTGTAGTTGTTGCTCATTTGATGTATTAGTAATTGGTTTTTATCATCCCTAAAACTCACATCCAAATCACAATAATATATGTTTTTTTCTCCTTGAAACATTGGCTATGATGCTTCAGAACAACAAAGCCAGCGCCCCATCTAGATGGGTAAGTAATTAATTTAGTTGTGTTTCCTTTCTGCTCAACACAGTGCAGGTATGTAGCTCACTTCTACTTTTAATTTTTCAGTGCCCATGTGGTTTTTGGTCATGTGATCTCTGGCCAAGAGGTTGTTAAAACCATGGAGAACCAGAAGACGGATCATAATAGTCGGCCATATGCTGACGTGAAGGTTTTGAACTGTGGAGAGCTCATCCCTAAAACAAAAGGTTTGCTTTGAAGTTCTTTGTCTATTTTCTTTTTGTGTGTTATCAAAGCAGATGCAGTTTATAGAACTAGTAAAGCTGTGCTGTTAACACTTAACAAATGTTTGCAGCAAAGAAAGATGAAAAGAGGAGAGAAAGTGCTTCCTCTGGTTCCAGCAGTAGTTCCAGTGAATCAGAGAGCTCCTCAGATTCTTCTTCCGATTCAGAAGAATCGGATAAAGAATCGAAGAAGCGGAAGAAGAAATTGAAAAAACAAAAGAAGAAACAGAAGAAGAAGGAAAAGAAAAGGTGCCATTTTCATCTACATTATGTCTGCTGTGTAATTGTCCATAAGTGTCTCCATTCTAAGCCACATTGTTTTCTTAGGTCAGAACCTGAGAGCGTTGATGAGAAAGAAGAAGACGAGGAGTTGGTGAAACCTACAGTTCGTCCCGAAGAAATTCCACCCATCCCTGAGAATCGGTTCCTCATGAGGAGAAGTCCGCAGCCAGTAGAGAAGCCAAAAGAAGAAGCTGAAAAAGAGCAGCGAAGCAGAGAGGAAAAACCAAGGGAGAGGTTTGTATGCTTGACAACCATTCATGTATTCCTTTCTTGTTTCTTAGTTGTAATATTGTAATTAAAAAATAATATAATTTTCTCTCCATCACGAACAGAAAGTATAATTCGCAGTCAAGATATTACAGAAGACCCGAAATGACACGATCTGGTAGAAAGATCAAAGGCAGGGGTCCAAGGGTAGGTGCACTGAAACAGAGAATTGTATCTGCTTAATCATAAGTCATTGTGGCTACTGAGATTGGAATACACCTAATGGCATTGACCTGTAAAGATTTATTTAGTAGCTGAGTGAGCAAGTTTGTCATTTTTTACATCCAGCGATATCGGACTCCTTCACGATCTCGCTCAAGGTCCAGAGATCGTTTCAGGCGTAGTGACACTCCTCCACACTGGCGTCAAGAGATGCAGCGTCAAAGGATGAGGGCGGTCACTGGAGAGCGTTGGATTAAGGGTGACAAGTAAGATAATCACATTGAGTTTGTTGTTGGTTTTGGTTTTTTTACTATCATTATTTAAATATGTAGTTTCTGTCTCACTCCCTGAGGACACTCAGTACACAATCATTCGCAGCACCTGCTGAAATGTGACCCTGCTATTTGTAGCTGGTGCTCTGTCATACAAAGAGACCACACTTTACGTGATTTTTGTGGACACACTGCTACTCATTAGTTAAAGTGACTAATTTAATCTTTCAAATTTTACCAAAAGGAAGTTATCAAACAGTCAAAATGAATAAAAGGTCATTAGAATAAATAAATTAAAGTGAAACAATAACACTGGAAACTATTCATAATGAATCCATGAGTAAAGTGTCCCTAAGTGTGTGAAGAGGATTATCTTCATTGTATCACAACTAGCACACTGTTTTCTGTTGATTTCATCACTTTGCTGAATCTTGTAGTTACATTTTTGACATAAACAAGGGAAGAAAGTAAAGGAATAAATGTCAAATCATCACATCCTTGAAATACGTAACACATTTATAAATTTTCCAATTTATACGATTTTAAGTTGTCACCTGCTAATCCCAGTCACTGAATATATGAACCGATCAGTCACAATGTACTGAAGACTTTCAGTTAGATTTGTAATGAAGTTGTGATATTGTCATTATTTTTGTATGTGACATTTTGTCTTCCCTGTTTTACAGAGGTGAGGTGGATGAGGACGCCAATGCCCCAGGAAGAGAGAAATCAATCTCCAAAACAAAACATGAACATGCAGATGAGAGTAAAAAAGAAAAGAAAACTCAATCTCGCAGGTCTAAAAGCAAAGACAAGGACACTTCAGCGAAAGATGAGACACATAGCAAACACAAAGCAAAGAAAAGAGCCAGGTCTCACAGCAAGGAAAAGAGTAGGTCAAAAAGCAGAGGGAGGGATCACAAGTACACAGGTGACAACAAAAGGGGCCGCTCGAGGAGCAAAGACCGAAATGCCAATAAGAAAGAAAAGGAATCAGAATCTGATCAAGTGAAAGAAAAAAATAAGCGCTCTGACTCCAGTGAAAAGAATAAAGAGGATGCAAAAGGTAGAAATGGTGAGAAAGTGCGGACAAAGTCACAAAGCAAGGAAAGGAGACCTTTAAAAGAGGGGCACAGGTCAAATAGCAGGAACAGAGATAGACAGGATCGGGACAAGGTGGAAAGACGGGATAAAGACAGAGATAGGGACAGGAGACACAGCAAGAGCCCAGAACGACGACAACACAGTGAAAGGGAGGATAACAGGGGAGGCACATCCAAGAATAAAGGTCATCAATCAAAGAGTCCTGATAGAAATAGGACTAGAGAGTCCCACAGAAGCAGGCGCTCCAGGAGCAAGAGTGATAGGAACCATAGCAAGGATCGATCATCCCATAAAAAAGACAGAGATGGAGAATCTGAGCACCGAAAACGTACCAAGAACAGACACAGCAGCAGTTCTGAGAGTGATGGAGAAAGCAAAAAGAAGAGACAAACAAGCCCCAACTCCAAAAGGAGAAGGGCAAGTAGTTCCTCCAGATCCAAAGACAGAAGAAGCCCAAGAGCAGATAGTACAAAAAACAAAAAGAGAAACGACACCAAGAGGTATCAGTCAAGCTCCAGCTCTGACAGTGATTGATTCTGTTCGTAAGTCTCCAGTCAATCTCTGAGGTCTGTTTTATACTTGCGGTACATGTAGTGGTGAGTTTTCTTCATACTGGACATGTAGCTCCAGCTTTTCGTTTAAGACAGGGCATTTCATGGGGGGACATTCACACTTTTCATCATGTTTCATCCATGGGCTGTACAGGAATGGTTGTTTTAAAACATTACTGTAAAGAAGGATATTTTTATGAGGTGTTGCACTGACAGACGCTAGCTGGAGAGGAGAGATGCCAATATTAAATTCAAGTAATACACAATCCAATACACTGGTGGAGATAGTGGTTTTGACCCTTGTCAGTTGTGTGCATCGCACTGCAGGTTACTCACTGAAGTTTCATGCCCAGTAATTGAAAACAAAACCCTCAAATGTCAGTAAACATGAAATACTCGAGGCTTCAAATATTGGAAACTACTCAAATTATCTTTGAATGGCAAAAGTATATTTTACAGTTTCAAGTCTGATGTTTTTTAAGTTCATGGTCAAATACTTTGGCTTTAATAGTTCATATTTCATTTACATTTGATTTTAAAAAGTTGAACTGATCTTTTTTAAAAATAATTTTCCCTCTGGTTGTTTTCTACTGTACTTAATGTTATTTAATGCAATTCCAGTTGGTCTTGGGATGGGAAAAAAGGTTTAATTTAACAGACTACGGGTCTGTCTAAATGTCTGTCTTGATACCTAGTGAGCTGCCCTGTTCCAAACTACCCAGTCCACTGTCAAACTGTACCTGTTGGATAGCGATCACATGCCCTCATTCCCGCAGTCAGTGTTTACTCATGTCAGCTGTTATCTTACCCGACAGTGTTTCTCTGTTATGAAGATTAGCTGTGATCCTCTGCTTCTGTTTACATTTTCTTTTTCAAGTTTTCTTTTGGAAGAACAGTGAAGGAGAGCTGCAATGAAGGCTTCCAGTGTATGTGTGGTCTCTAAGACTGAAACCAACTGAATGACTACTAAGTAATCCTGGTATATTTTTTTTCACATTAGCAAGACTCCACTTATCAGCAGATACCTTGGTTCACAAATGCTAGCAGTAGCAATATGACTAGCTGCTGTTTTTGATGTGCCAAAAACAGCAAGATGACCTTCGATACAGCAAAAACAGTAGAGAAACCCTTATTTGTAACCATGTATGGCAAATTTTGATTTAGGGACATATGATGACTCAAAATCCTGTCTGTGTAGGCAGATCACTTGGTATTGGGACAGACTACTGTATATGTTTGGCAGATGCAACCATGTGGGACAGTTGTCACTTTCTTGCATGCCTTCCCTGTTATCAAGACATTTTTTTAATCACAAACTGATTACTGTTGTCCTGACTTTTTTAAATAAACCATTTTGAGATACCTGTAGTTTCCAGTTGAAATGAAAACAATGTCATGTCAATGCTGTAGGTATGATATAAAGTTTGTATAAAATTTGTTGTGGCATTATTTTTAATGGACCTGAATCTCATTAGCATTCAAAATTAAACAGAAAACAGTCATAGGTAAAATTGTTATCGTTATTATTAAAGTACAATCAACGCAAAACATGATCTTAAAAATGTCACTTCTGTTATAAGCCACAATTTCTACTTAGTTAGCTAGAATTCCCCACAAATAAGATAGATTTTAAGCATTTCCTGTAGAAATGATGAGGTTTAACAGGTTGAGTGCTAAGATACAGCTAAGTATAACATCTTTTGTGAAGCTGTAATTTTGCTGTATGTTCAGATACAGCAAGAAACACTTAACAGTAATTGTATACTGCAGGTAAGATACAGCTTGTCATGTTACAATTAATGACAACAGTGATTCTGATTTGGGATCCCTGATCAACACTTGATCCAGTCAGCAGAGGCATTTGAATGAATTAGTTCTGAAAGACAGAACCAGGAATTGTCCCTAACTCTGATCCTGAACATTTCAATGGGAACATTCATTCATTAGAGATAGACAAGAATGATGAATAAAGATATTCCCATGATAATCCGACATCCTAAATCAAAATGACTCTGCTAGGATCGCTGGAGTACAAATGATGCAGGAAAACCTCTGCTTCAAATTTCATTTAAAAAATATCAGGCCACCAGGTGGTGTGAGTTGTGAGTAAAGAGGTAATGGTTGATTGCCCAATAATCCTCCATGTCAAAGGTCCCTAAGCAAGACCCTAACCTTAAATTACTTGCGACAAGCAGGTGGGTCTTGCATGGTAACCTCGGCTGTCGGTGTGTGAATGTGTGTATCAATGGGTGAACGTGAGGCAAACGTTGTAAAGCGCTTTGGAAAAGAACGCCATAGATATGCAGTCCATTTACCATATCTTACCATATACCAAGTTTAACCGTGAGGATTTTTGTATTCCTGACAGAAGCGTTTGCACAATGATCCCTGACATCATAGTACAAATGGCCTTGTCTGCATCTGCCTTTATTCTTCCCATGTAAACCCAAGTCGTCTCTTTGCTTGTTGCAAATCTACAACCTCATGAAGTTCTTTCATGTTCTTGGCTGTATCTGTAACATATTTGGGCATCTGGGCACCGCTCTCATCCTGCACGAGGTAGCTCGGTCTCACTCCACCAAACACGGGCCCAACCCCCCCTCCGATCCCCTCCTTTGAAGCTTTGCAAAGGGGAATTATGTTTCGCTCAGCATCAACGGCAGCTCTGATGACATTCTTTGAATACTGCTGGAACTCCTCCTCCTCTTCAGCCACGTGTTCCACGTTCTGTGCTTCAAACTCGTACTGCTCTCTTTTCAGCTGCTGGTTTCTGGACAGTTTCTCAGCCTGTATATGAAAAGATGTTAAACAAGCTTGTATATTTTTCAGACATGGAGAAAATTCCTGAAAAGGTGTAGTGGTACGACTGTTTCAACTTTACCATCTGCGTGGCACAGAAGTCTTGTAAAGCTTTTACATCCTGTTTGCTCTTCTCAGCTTTGAGTTTCTGCTCCTCTGAGAATATTTTGTCGTCCTCTTTCCTGGCCTGAAGCCTGTCCTGGGCATTCTGCTCTGCTATTGCATCCCTCTGCTTCTTCTCCTGTATCTGATGAAACACAGCTGCTTACAGGTATGAAATCCCTTGACGCAACTTTCAGGAAGTTGATTTCAGTGAAAATAAATGTTGGTCAACCACATTTAAATAACAGCAAAAATCTGAATTTGTTACCACAGCTTCTCTGTGTGCAGCAATGGACCTCAACATGTCAGCCCTCTTCTTTTCTTCATCCTTCCTCCGCTGTGCCTCTTTTGCGTTTTGTTCAGCTATAGCCTTGGCGATCTTCTCCTCCTCGTTGACCCTCTGCTCCTGCTGTGTGACTGTCAGTTTGTCTAAGATCCTCTCTCGGTGGAGCTGGGCCTCTCTAAAGAAGACAGCGGTCCGTGTATTTCTCAGTTGATAAACAGGCTGGAGGATAACATTGACTGTCAGAATGAGACTCACC
The DNA here is from genome assembly GCA_900303265.1 of Brotula barbata. Classification (NCBI taxonomy): domain Eukaryota; kingdom Metazoa; phylum Chordata; class Actinopteri; order Ophidiiformes; family Ophidiidae; genus Brotula; species Brotula barbata. The sequence goes on along the minus strand of OMNV01005120.1, from coordinate 131,520 downwards.
TGAACAGCTCAGTTTCTTTCTCTTTCCTTAACTTCATCATTTTTTCTTTTGCAGTGAGGAAATGCTTCCGTTGTTCCTCCTCTTGCTCCTGTATTTGTATTTCTGCTGCTTTGACCGCGTCTCTACTGGCGAGATGCTCCTGGAAGTATAAGTGCAAAATTAGTTCACATCATACAACAAACATGTCATAACGAGGCCAAGACTTCATGATATGCGCTTTAAACATCCCACCTGGTGAGCTTGCATGAGATTCATTTTCTGCTGTACGCATCTTTCCTCATGCAATCTTTGCTCCTGCATGTAGAGCTCGTAAAGGCGTTGATATTCTTCTCCCTCTTTCCTGTCCTCAAGTTTCTGTCGTTCCTTTTCCTCTTCATTATCCTTCATCCTGAAGAGAGGGAATTGTACATTCACCCTAAATGTCAGGTCAAACGTTGAGACTGAAAGCAGTTTAGTGTGAAACTTACTGTCTTTTCAGGTCCTCTGCAACAGCCTGGGCCTCGTGCTTTTTTTGCATTCTTTTCTCTTGCTCCTGCCTCAAAGCTTCCTCCCCTTTGGACTTCTCCATTTCTATGAATTCTTTGTCCACATCTTTAGAGTGACTCTTCATTTGCTGCTTCAGCTGAATCTGCGCCTCTCTCTCCTTCAGCACTTCTGTCAGCAACAGTGCCCTCTGTGAAGGTGTCGCAATAATTTGCAATTATAAGAAATAACATTGCAGACCGGTGACATGCAAACTGCAGCAAAGGTGTCTGATGCCTGACATACGTGTAAACCTTTGACCCGATCTGTCTGATGATACAGCTGAACTTTGGCTTTCTCCATGGCCTCCTTCTTCTTTTCTTCCTGATATTTGGCCTCTGCTATATCTGCTAATTTCCTCTGCTCCTCTTCAAATTCCTCCTTGATCCTCTTTGCCTCCAGCTTCTTTTGCCTTTGCCCCTTTGATAAAAAAAATAGAGGATAATACAGTGCGTTAGGATTTTTTATGTTTAGATTTACTATCTTCAAGGGAACCTTACAAGCACATGTGAAATTATTAGAGCAAAGAATGGTCGACTTACAGCTAGAGTATTGGCCCATAAGGTCGCCATGTCTTTTGGTTGCTGATTCTGGGCCTTTCTCTGTTTGGCCGCCTCTCGATAACTCTCTGCATGTTTGTTTAAATCATCCTGGATTCTCTGCAATTGAGTCTTTGGTAGGACAGTGACCTTTCTGAGATCCACTGGTGGGATCCTTCGGGCATCGTCAGCTGAATATACTGTAAGAAGCAGGTGAAAGAGCTCATATAAGACGTTTGAAGGTGTTGATTGAATAGGTGAGGGAATTATCAATAATCATGCTACAATACTGAAAAGTTTTTATCAAACGGCGAAATTTTTGAGGGAAAACCCACCAAAAACGGTGTCGTTTATTCTCACCTTTCTTACTCGATCCCTTCCGTCGTCCGCGCTCCACCACCGATGATGCCATTTGTACTTGTTGTGTTCGACACTGATTTATTGACCAGAGTACTCGTAATCCGTCAGAAACTTCTGCCGTGACCAGGCTCCGCCATTTGTTGTCCTGAATCCTAGCAACGCTTTAATTCAGTCACAAGCGATTGCGCCACTTTGGCACCAGATGGCGCCATTTCTGCTAAACGATAACAGTATGTCATACTACCACTAGATGTCGCCAAAACACATCAATGGAATTTGCTCAGTGTTTAAATTATCTGATTTATTGATTGCTTAAAAGTGAACCTCTGTGCAACAAAAAAAAAAATAAAATCAGTCCGCTGCTAAACAGCTGATGTTGATTATCTTGTGTAATAAATATGAAAAAACGTATCCAGGCCATCATGTGTGAGTGCCTCATGAGAGTTTTTTTTGTTTTGTTCTTTGTTCTTTTGGAAATTCAAACCCGCAGGATGAATCAGAAAAAAAACTCACTCCTAGATTAGATGGACCGGTTTTCCATGTGTGTGAGTAGTATCACACACTCTCTTGCAAGACTAGCTTTGCGTTTTACCACAAACAGATACATAAGAGGTCAAAAGAGGCCTGGGGCACAAGAAGCCAAGTATTTGTGTGTGGCTGCAAAATGCTCATAATATTCAAATCAGCAAATACCAGTGTGAGTGTTAGAAGAAACTGTCAATGTGTGATGCTGAAATTGTGTCATTAGTCAAATTTAGCTACTCTAGTACAGGAACAAAATGCACTGGTTTTTATCTATTTTTCACGCAGGTAACTTTTCACTGTAGCAATTTGTTAGTTCTGTATTGGTTTTTTTAACAACGTCCTAAAAATGAGTTGAAAGACCTGTTTTATTTTTCTGTACTATATCCAGCCTTTCCCCTCGGCTATTTGACTTACACATTGTGACTTGCTGATGGTGAATCAGCATTTAGTGTAACATCACTGTCACATCACACATAACATCATGACATCGCTGTAGAAAAACGGAGATATTTAGACCTCACAGATTTTAGAACTGCGCTTTTTTTTTAAAAACAAACAAATTTCAAATTACTTTTTAAAATTACTTTAATAGGAAGCGTTTTTATTCTGAAGCTATGATTACATCACGTTAACACAAGTGGTCCATTTGTGGTGCAGTGGTGTGATTACAGTTGTGGATTTTCTAAATATTTTTTTAATTGCTTTTTCTACATGTACATCAGGGAACACTAAGGAAAAGGCATATTGAAGTAAAAAAAACTAAAAAAAAACTTCCATAAATAACAGTGAACTGCCTCAATGTGGACATAAAAACATTTTAATTTGCTTTTGTTATTATGTAATCTTGCTATACCACTACGATTACTTTTCAAAATAATAAAATGTATCAAACAACAGTGCACGAAGTTGCTTCCAAACAGTAGTAACAGTCATAAAGTAAATATGTGATCGTAAGATTGAAGAAGTATTCATCAATATTGTTATTTATTCGGTAATTTAAGGGTAAGTAGGTGCTCTTTATGTAATTGGAACTACGTCAAAGCAGCAGATCGACTGGGGCGGGTTCTTGTAGAAAGGGGCCGTCTTTTTAGCCAGACAACATTTAAAACGTGCAGATGAATCGCAGCCTCACCGACCGCATCACTTCATCCGAACACCGAGCAGCACTCAACACCCGCAGAAGGCGTCAAGATGGCCCCCATCTCCATCAAATCGGTTTTAATCAGCGAAAGTGTGAATCCTCGCTGCAAGCAGATTCTGGAGGAAAATGACATCCGGGTTACAGAGAAGCACAATCTGAAAAAGGAGGAATTGATCGACGAAATAAAGGTATGCGCAACCTGCGGTGTGACGAAAGTGCGTTTTGGGAAACATTTGCGCAAGCGTTAGCTTAAAAGTTGTTGTTTTTTCCCCCTCATTGGAATCAGTGGGAGGCGGGTGCATTGAAATGCTTTAAACTTTGAATGACTTCGTGTGTACATTGCGGCTAATTGTAATGCAGGACGTGTGGCCGGCTTGATATTGCGAGTTAATGCTGAGCTGGACGTGTTAGTGCTTGAGTTTGGGAAATTGATTGCCGGTTGGTAACGCCTCCGGGGTAGATGATGCAACTCATCCCAGAGTTTTCCATCAGTCTCTTTCCCAGCCACATGCAGCATGCCCAAGCCTCAAGGCCCTGCAGGGACTGGGAATGGAACACAATCTGTCACACTGTTTAGATTAAAAACAGTGCATTAGATTTTTTTTTTTCATTTCATCCACAATATGCTGAGTCACACTAGATTCTGCTGCATTAAAAGAAATGACTCTGTCAATTTCATGGATTTTCTTTTGTGCAGCTGCAAACAAGACAAACACATGCTTATGGAATAAAGGGGAATTTTTAATAACACTTTTGTGGATTTTTGTTGAATTAGAGCTGCAAAAAGCGTAGGGTGTGAAGGGTTAAGAGTATTTGTCTCGTGAATTATCCATGAAATCTAATGCAATCACAAAGCGTGATTGGCTAAAAGCCACGTTTCCAATGAGGGTTTTAGTAGAGTGTATAGTTTGGCTGCATATTTCTCCCAGTTGACCATAATACACCCTGATTAGGTGCCAAAGTTGTCATTATCAGAGACACTTCTTATCCTGGTCACAGCCTGTCTGAGCTGCTGCCATCAGGCAGACGGTATAGAAGCATGAAAACTAGGACAAATAGGCTGAAAAACAGCTTTTACCCAATTGTAATAAATGCACTCAATGCTGCTGAGAGATAGATAGATAGATTGTGAATGTGTCTGTGTGCCTTTTACTGTTTACTTTTTATTCTATTTATTATGTGGTTGTTGTTTGTTCCTTTTGTATGTTGAATGAATGAAAACCGTCATGGATCGCACTTTTAATTTCGTTGTACATTGTACAATCACAATAAAGATATTCTATTCTATTCTATTCAAATATTCAACACAGTGAGCAAAATATTGTTAGCATTAAGACTGATTTTCATCTCAGCTATGCCTCATATTTTGAAGTGCTCCCTAATCAGAACCATGAACAATATGCTTATCCCACTATTTTAGAACTATGATGGTCTGGTGGTCAGATCTGCAACCAAGGTGACGGCCGATGTGATCAATGCTGCTACTAATTTGAAAATCATCGGAAGAGCCGGGACTGGTGTTGATAATGTAGATGTTGATGCTGCTACCAAAAAGGGCATTATTGTAATGAAGTAAGTGTGTGAATCCTGAATAGAGATTAATGTCTGACACAAAGGATCGTTTCTGGTATCTGTTGTTTGGTAGGACTTAGCTGTTCTGTGTATAGTAACTATCAACTGTTTTGTCTAGTACGCCAAGCGGGAACACAATCAGTGCTGCTGAGCTGACATGTGCTCTGGTGATCAGCCTCTCCAGGTGAGATTTGGATGGAGATTTGATCAAATGTAATATCTCAGCCAACACTCCACTCCACTTTAAAGATACATTATAGACCATTTGTTCAGTTAGCAATCTCTTCAGTGAATCTTTTCAAACTTTATTTGAACATTTATTCATACAACATAGTCAATCACAAACAGGAAGAACACAAACTGATTCAAAACACCAAAACTAAACTCAGAGTAGAGTTGTTGGGATTTTTACCAGCGTCAAACTATTAACTTTTTTTCTCCCAAAACACACTTGAATAACTCAGTGAACTATTTTCCTTTTTACTGTATTACTAACACCACCACAGTTCAGTAAATGTTGTGAGAGGAAGTGTAAGAATGTAAATTAAATTTTTTTTGTGTCTGTGTGCAGAAACGTGCCTCAGGCTACAATGTCGATGAAAGCTGGGAACTGGGATCGTAAAAAGGTAGACAAAGATCTGAGAGTGCCCCTGTGCAGCTCTAACACAATGCGGTTACTGTTGCGTGCTTTGCTCAGTGGATCAACCAGTCATCACTAATCTCCTGCGACACTCGTGTCTGTAGTTTCATTATCAGGGCTTTTGTTTTGTGTTTCATTTTACAGTTCATGGGTGCAGAGCTTTATGGTAAAACGCTTGGAATAGTTGGACTTGGAAGAATAGGAAAGGAAGTCGCTTCAAGAATGCAGTCATTTGGTATGAAGGTAGGTGATGAGACTTGTCCAGACATTTGTCCCTGCTCAATGGCAGAGTAATATTCAGATAAACGTTGTGGATTTTCTTCAGACCATTGGCTACGACCCGATTACTCCACCGGAAGTTACAGCCACGTGGGGAGTGAACCAGATGCCTCTGGAGCAGCTTTGGCCCCAATGTGACTACATCACCTTCCACACTCCCCTAATGCCCTCCACCGTTGGTGAGTTACCTAACCAGTATAAGTAAATGAATATATGACAGCCTTTCCACTGGAGCAGCTTTTCATATTTATTACGTATTTTGTCATTTTCCCTTTAATATACATAGACCACTAATGCATCTGGACATACCTTTGCATATTTGCAAATTATGAGACCATCTTTCAGTCGGTATCTAGTGTAATACATCATATACCAGGGTAACTTACCATTTCTTTCTGGTGCAGTGCTTTGGCAACGTCATGCATTCCCTTTGTGTGAGCATGTCATTTTTGACTTGAACAAAAAAAAGGCCATTGGAAAAAAAAACGCCAACTTGTTTTATTGGAGAACTGGATTTTATAATGTAAATGACAAACTTGATATCCAAATTCTATCATAACATAGGGGCACATCTCAATCATCTCTGCAAATTGAGCTGACGTGGCTCACTCAGCCTTAGTTAAACTAAGCAAAGTGACTTCCTGCTTTGTTATACAGCAAAAAGATGCCAAACATTTAGATATGACTTTTCTTTAAGTAATATTTCTCTAGTTCCAAGAAACAAGGCAGTAAAATCTAATGTAATATTTACAAAACAGCTATACGTATGGCATCTGCATATAAATGTCATAGTCTTGTATCGGGATGTCTCTGACAATTCCCACCCCCAGTGCAAATAAACTATACGTGAGCATTTTTTGTGTTTTTCTCAGGTCTGCTTAATGATGAAACATTTGCTAAATGCAAGAAAGGAGTGAAGGTTGTGAACTGTGCTCGAGGGGGCATCATCGATGAGGCGGCGCTTGCCAGAGCTTTGGAGTCCGGCCAGTGTGGAGGAGCTGGACTTGATGTTTTTGTTGAGGCAAGAATCTATTTTTTACTTTTTTTTGTTACTGTGTGTAGCAACAGTAAATGGATTCTTTAAACTGTGTCCTCTTTATCTTGATTGTGTTTGACCTCTTATAGGAGCCACCCACCGATCGCACTCTGGTGGATCATCCTAATGTCATCAGCTGTCCTCACCTGGGTGCCAGCACCAAGGAGGCACAGTCACGTTGTGGACAGGACATTGCCCTGCAGATTGTGGACATGGTGAACGGTAAAAGCCTGGTTGGAGCCGTAAGTCTAGCAGTAAAACTTAAAATGCCACAGGGATTTTTATCACATTTTTTTCCGCTTTTGCAAAGGCTGTAATCAATCTGAGTCCACGTTTTGTTTAACATTATTCAGCTGACACTTTGAGTGCAGTCTATTTATATCTAACTTGATTGGCTGAGGAATGATGGTCCAAAGTTTCTGAATTCCTTCTTTAACTAAACAAGCAAACAATCAAGTAAAAAATTGATTGCAGCATAATCATGGCGTGAAGGAGTGCTGTGGCAACAAATCCTGTTATCAATGTGTCACATGGTTACATGTGACACATTGTCTTTGTGCCATGCAGTATTAAAACTATTGAAGTTTGGTGGCCTAGAAAAATATTGCCACATGTAATTTCACAGTACGCGTGGCTCCTCTGAACTAGAGGACATGTGTGAAAACATCTGGCAACATTTGGTGACACGTGGTGACTTAACTGTCGCCTAAATTGAATCCACCCTGGGCCTTTGTGTGTGGAGTCCGTATGTGAACCCTGTCTGTGTGAGTCTCCTCCCACCCAAATACCAGATGGTTGTATGCGCCTCACATTGATTCCTATCTTGGAATTTTGAGCGCAGACAGGAGCCTTTTTTTTTTTTCACCTGTATGATCAAATTGGTCGATGTGTTTGGTGGCACAGCTTGTCTTGGAAATGTACCTATCGGGGGGCAGCTTGTAATGGAAAACACCAGAAATTCAGCAAACATTTATTAAAAAACATAATGTATAATATTGCATTTCGTGAACAAAAAGCTGATGCAGTAAATGATAAAGGCAGCAAAATTTGATTTAAAAATCAACAGATTTAAATAAACAAATGGAAGGAACAGATATTTGTCAGGGCAAGAAATAATTATTGCACTTAAAAGAGGGTCATAAATATGGGTGTAACACAAGCTACACCCATATTTATGTCCTAAATCAAAGATGTCGTAATAGGAAATCTGCCCCTGTGATCCAGTGGATTTTAAGTATGATTGGATGAGCTTCAGCTTAGAAAAATGGTGCTCTGCTCCAGCCGCTGTTACTTAAAGGGTGGTGGTGGTTTACAATCATCATTCATATTTATTATGGGTGTGTGGTGAGTGTGATCACCTTTTCTTTCTTTGTCCAGGTGAACGCTCAGGTTTTGTCCAGCACTTTCTCCCAGGAATCTCAACAGTGGATTAAACTTGGGGAAGCCATTGGAGCGGTGCTGCACTCATGCACCACTAAGCAACCCTTCAACCAGGTCCACATCACCACTCAAGGTACAGAATCGCGAAACTCTCATGAATGCACAATTCCTCATAATCTATACCAGTGGTTGTTTATTTCACAGTACAGTTCATTTTCTGTTACTAGCAACTTAATTATAATCATGTGGTGTCCTAAGCACAAGATAGTACTGAGAGGTGTAGAAGAAATGGATTGAAAACCTGTCTGACCAGTTTGTTCAACGGGACTAAATGATTTGTTGTTTTTGCTGGGAGGTGATTCATTGTACAGTCTATTACAGATTTTCCCTCTCAGGAGGTAATTTGTCTAACATGTTTTACTTGACAAGCTTTCTAAATCATGGCTACATATGTTTGTGTGACATTTGAACTCATCATACTCACATTATACCTATCACTGCATATTGTTTGTCTAAAACAGGGGATTGCATGAAGTCCTCCACTGGTTACATGCCTTCAGCCGTACTGATCGGACTGCTCAGTCATCGTTCCAACGGTTGCCCAAACCTCATCAATGTACTGACCCTGGCCAAGGAGTCTGGAATCACTGTAATGGATTAGTTAACTCTGACAAATGCTACACGACAATAATGAGTGTGTCCCTGCAGAATGTTGCATTCATACCTGCCAATCGTCCCTGCAGGTAAACCAAAACCACTGCCCAACCAATGGAGATGCTCACGGTGTATGCAACGTGGAGATCTTGATCAGCGGCTGCACTTACAAAGCCAGTGGCTCGGTTCAAGGTGGCGTGCCGGTCCTTTTGGAGCTGGGCGGCAGTGTGTTCAGACAGCCAGTCTTTCTCACTGGGAACCTGCTGTTCTTCAAGGCTTCAGCAAGTCCTCAGCTCTTGTCCTCTGTGGCTGGTAAGAAAGGCAAATTGGCATTAAAACATGAATAGTGGCATTGAGGTTCATTTTAAGGATGTAATGCTTTGATGGTTTCCTTTCAGGATTGCTGGCCAAAGAGGGGGTGGAGATCCAGTCTTTCAGTGCTCCCATGGACCACACTGGGGATCTGTGGTATTGTGTGGGCGTGTCCTCTCTCCTGGGAGACCTTGGTGCCTTGAAGCCCTTTGTCAAGCAAGCAGCACAGCTCACAGTCTAGAGGAGGCCAGTCACAGTTCCATAATATAGGGATAACATTCAGTATCTGAAGGTCTAACCTTGTCAAACGTGTTTCAAAGAATCACCTTGGTCTTAGTGTTTGATTCTAACCGCTGACAACTTGTTTAGAAGTTGAATGCTTGCAGTTTAACTGGAACTTTGCTAACATTCTCAATGTGTCGATGTTTACATGGTCTTTTTTTGAAGTAAAATTGTTTCAATGTCATGCTGGTGAGGTTGTTTTTATCATCTTATTCAAGTTAAGGACAACAAGGCACAAACTCTTCAGAGTAATGTCTCGCAAACCAATCGGGCCTGCATCCACAATTCCCCATGATGCACTGCTGGGCAATGCATCACTTTCACGAAGCAAATCTTCAGAGGAGAGCAGAGCGATGTAGTTGGTATTCTACAAAAATCAAATTTAAACTTAAATATTTGATTCATCTGAGATTTTGGGTGAGTAATACATTTAGATTTTTCTTGCTACGTTCATAGAGTGATGTGGTAGCAACTTGGATGAATCTGATTGGCTTGTAGTAATACGTATAAAGGGTAAGTTATTTGTCTTTTTTTCTTCCTCCATTTCATCAGGAGCAAAGGATTTCTGATGTATTTTCTCACCAGATTCTACAGTCACGGTGGTGACGTTGTTCCTTTATGTTATGGGTGACCTAAATTGGCACGTACCTGTTATCTCACAAACTCCGCTTGGTGTTTCCATCAAACAATGCATAAGATACCATCTCAGAAGTCACAGTGCATTCTGAAAGGAGTGTCAGCAGCCAGGCCCAGTGATACATTCAGTACATTTGATAGGGAACTTTTTGCTTTCAGTTAAACATTATCGAGGTTGCAGTGCATTTAAACTTCACTTTTGTTGTAAATTGTTGCCTTTCATTGAAGGTTGTAACCATCTAGTTGGATCAGAAAAGCCTTTACCTTCACTAATAAACATATTTAAGGAGATAGGGCCAAACTAACACAAAATATGTGGGAAAATGTGATATTTTGCTAGAACTTGCTTTTGGCCTGCATATTACTTGTAACATCTAAATCCATCTATGACCTAAACAATATTCACATGCTTATGTATGACCTTTTTGGCTTCTTGGTTTGGAGACAACATTACTTATCCTGCCTTAACTCTGAATCAGAATCATCTTAATAGTGAACCATAGCAAGCTAAATCATTGTCATATACTACGTTGTTCTATACTGCGCAAAGTAGGATTGTCACATTCAGTGGTTTCAGCAAAACTCCAAAGCATTTCTTTGTGGTACTTTTTATTTTCTACCAACAGTGTTGATCAATTTAATTGTAAACTTTGACGCTACTTATAGTGTTTGGCAGGACTCCTGTCATATTACTAGCCAATATCCTGTATGATGATGATGTAAGGCAGTGGCAGATGAGCCCCACATACTTGTGGTAAGTTCACGCATTTCTAACACAACTTTCATTGCTTTATGTTCGGTCCATATTCTTTTGTGCTCCCATTCACAGGTATTCTTAAAGTAGCTCTGTGCCAACCAGGGATGTGTTCTCTGCCTAATAAGTGTCAGATCTAATGACATCCCAGATCTTCTTCTAATAGTTTCAGTTCCAAGCAGGATAAATTGGTTTTTCAACCCCACCTGAGGTGAAGTAAATAACTGAAATTATCTGGGACAATTGCATTCTCATGTTCATTGGCAAGGGTATATAGTTATATGCACACACACGCCAACATTTGATACCATGAACAGCTAGTCTCTGATTGGCTGAAACCGTGGCATGACAGAGCGTTTCTGTTTTGTTTTTTTCACTGTGGCAGAACACGTTCTTCTCCTTCACCAAAAGAGGAAATGAAAACAATTTTTAAAAAAAAGGTGACTGCTAAAAATACAGAGAGCACTGGTAAAAAGTAGCAGACAAACTAAAGATGTAATTTTAGCTTGCATGTAATTTAATAATTAAATGTAATGCTGAACATTATTATTCATACACTATCATTACTTCAGCAGTTAAGCTGTGCAAAAATGATCCTGTTATGATTAACATTGTTTCCAGTTTTAGATCAACCAGTAGCACACGCAAGACCTGTGAGCAGGTGGAATACAAGTTCTAACATACAATCAGCCGGTCTTTGCCACAAAAAAAATCCTCACAAGGTGAAGTGGTGACAGAATTATTCATAAAAATGATAATCAGTGCATATTATACAAAACTTTGGATATTGTGTTACCTCATTCACAAATTGGGCTCCATGTATATTCAAGAATTTTTGGATTTTCTATGGATTTAAATGGATTATTCCATCCAGACTGAAACAGTACCTCTACTCGGGGCACAGATGAGGGTGCTGGCGATGGCACAGTGTTGTCTGAATTTGGAAATTTCTTTGCATTATTAACACTTTGACATCTATCAGTTGCTCTCTACAGAACGGAGCGGCTCTGGCTGGGTGGAGTTGCTGAGCCGACCACTTAAAGCTAAAGTTTAATCTTGTTTACTTTAAGTAAACCTGCTCCCAGCAGGGCTGAGTTGACGGACATGCTGCCGTGGCAACAGGTCCAACAACAGGTGGGTTTCTTCATCGAAGAACAGAAACAGGATCATGTCTAATGAACACGAGTTGAGTCCAGATAACTCATTAATCCAAACAGAGAGTCCTCTCCATGTTTCTATGTGCAGTCACGTCTGGTGGTTAGCTGATATTTTAGCCATAGGGGAAGGCATGGCGGCTGTCTCTGGCTGCTTCCTCTTATATTTGCGGGACTGACTTAGAGTTGGTGTCTGTTGGGGTTGGAGTGTCAGACCTTCATCTGAATTCAGGCTCTGCTTGAAGGTGTGCTGCATGGTCTTAAATCCTTCAGTGAGTGCGTCCAACACAGGTCCATCAGTGCAGTTGTAAATCATTGTTCTTAGGACTTCCAGCTCATCCAGGGCCTTCTTCCTGCTGTTATTGATGGCAATTTCAGGACGACTTTTGCTCTGTAAATACGATAATAAAGATTTAAAAAAGTGTAAAACAGTCAACAATGATCCCATTCAGTCACACATTTAAACATAAACATTCCACATCACATGTGAATCCTTTAATTTACACACATTGATGAAGTAGATATAAATATGCTTTTACCAACGTTTTCCAGTTTCATGAAGTTAAATCTCTCTTTGGATCGGTTTGATTGATATGAAACCACAACATAAATTCTCTCCTCTTACCTTCCTCTTTGGTGCTGCAGACAGTGCTTCCAAACTGTGCTTACTGTGGGCGCTCGGCAGAGGCAGATCGATGTAGAACCTGTTCTCCATCATCATCTCCTTCCCTGCCTCCAAGTCTTGCAGTAATGTTTCCTTTGCCCTAGTTTGCCACAGACTGACCATCACTTTACTGGACACTATGTATTCAGGAAACATGCACAGCTGCCATACTAAAATCTTTGCCTCACAGCCCTTCTTTCGTGTGTCCTGGATGTGCATCTTTTTGTTGGTCGGTTTGGTTTGAGTTTGGGCTGCGGCGTTGTCCTGGTCAGCTGGGTTTACAGGTGTCTGTTGGGGGACATCAGGGTTCACTACCATGTCTTTCTTTTTTTCATGTCGCTGCGGTCCGAACTGACACTCCAGCATCTTCCTCCCGCCGTGTGTGAACGGGATGCCGCCATCACTGATATGTGGATTGCTGGATTTTGAAAACTGGAAGGACCGGGTGCTGAACTTGTGCTTCTCCTTGTCAAGCTTCCTTGGATCATAGCTCAGCGATGAAGAGTGCCTAACGCAGAAGGTTGTGGAAGTGATGCGCTTATACATCTCTAAAATTCTGTCGACTTCAGCCTCAGTCGATACGTAGCCATGGATATATTTGTCATCACTGTAGAACCCTTTCAGCAACGTGTCCCACTTAATGGCACTTAGGGTGTTCTCATCAGATATATCCATTCTGAAAAGATGGCAACAAAGTCAAGTTATTCCTTTCCAAACTATATCTTTAATGTGCTTTGTTTGTCAGCATCTTGCTGACAGTGATTCAAGATTTCATCTTCACGGAGATCGATGTTATTAATCCCTTAATCCCTGATAAATAAACTTGTAAGTGTGCTTTTAGGCAAACAGTTCTGGATTATTTAAAGGAAAATTATTGTACATTTTCACATTAGCAAAGCATTAATTATTTAGCATACATCACATACAATATTCAGAAAAATCATTTGAAGCAGTAACCCCATCTAATATACAATGAAAAGTTTTGATTCGTTGCAATCCTGGCAGCCTCCCCACTATTTCTCATTGGATGCATATGGTTCGTAATATCATGTTCCTCTATTCCACCCACTGCACAGATAAGGCAGGATGGAGATTTTGTTCTCTTCACTTGGCACTGTATAAGGTGGAAACTTTAAATTTTTATATGTTGGGGTTTAAGTTAGATTCACAACAACGGAAATCCATCATTCAATCATGAATTCCAATTTCCTCTTGTTGTTGTGTCAATTTCATGATGTCTTTCAATGATACAACCACACATGAAGTAGACTTAGAGCTACTATCCCACTGTACATGTGTAGGGATTCATCACGTATCATTCATTATCTTATATAGACATATTATATATACCTACAGTATATTCACGCATCTATAGGCTGTACTGTCCACATTTGGAGAGATGATATATGATGAGTTTCATAAACCAGGTTACCAAATATCCTTATGCACAACACACTCAGATTACCATCAATAAGAATTATTTACTATAGTTCTGTTGACTGTTGAGAGCTCTTAGTGGCGTGTAAATATTTCAAACCCTTACACTCATGATTGGATTACGTTCCGAACCCACGTTGATCCCTGATTTAAGTATAAATAGTCAAAACGAGTGAAAACACTCCACAGTGTTGGAGGCACATTTCACTCAGCGCCCTCCACCCCTGTATCACTCGTACACGGTGCGAAAACATCCTTGTAGCTGTTGCTCTGTCCAGCAAATTAACTGTGCAACTTACCTAAACGTATATACTGGGACCGAAGGCAAAAACAAACTTAGATCGTGTTTGAGACGATGTTTCCTGAGGAATTTGTGTCTCTAGGTTTCGAAGAAGAGGTCGCGCTCTGCCAAATCATGTGGTCTCGTCAGGTTTGTGGCTTTCCCCACTTTCTCTGGTAACAAACATGGCGACCATAGCTGGCAAGGGGAGTGTCTCGAATGCCTTTTCTGGCCTTCGTTTGACACCGATTTGTCGCAGCTCTGTCTTTGTTGTGTATGTATGTGTGCTTATAGTTGTATGTTCAAAGTTTGAAACCCTTTCCTAAACTCTAAACCTATGCTTAGCTTAAAAATGTATATCTAAAAAATATGCAGGTCAGGCATGGCAATGGAGTTTCTCCTGGTTACAGATTTCTTAGCGCATGCGCAGATTGAGCCGTTCGGTCGGCACTTGCTGAGGGGGCAGATTTACTCACAGAATTAATGAAGGAAAATTGAACCAACGTGTTCTTTTTAGTTATCAGTGAAAGCAATTCCTATGTTTATCTGAGCTAAAGGTTTGAGAAAGCCAGCAAGCTAAGGAGTCGTGTTTTTTAGAAGTTCTTTTTATAACAAATGCATCACAAACGGCATTTAGGGAACTAAATCTCATGATAAGGTCAAAACAGAAAAAAGTCACACATTACAAGTCAAGTTAAGCTTATTAAGTTTACTGAGATCACATACAATGTTTCAAAGGGCTTTACAACCCCAAAAAACCTTAAGATGAAGGAAAAATAGGAAGAAACGTCAGGAGAGACAGGACATGACTCAAAATGAGAGCTGATTTTGAATTTCTATGCAGAGAGGCAAAGAGGCTCGTGTAGAATATTTCTCTTTTGAACAGGACCCTCAGGCAGTCTGTTTTTTGGTTTAATCTCAATAGTTCATAGGCCTTCAACTGGAAAACTTTTAGGTTTGCCATCATGGAATGTTTGACCAAGATAGGGCAAGTTCTTAAATTCTGAGGTGGTGTGGCAGTGTGGGGTCCTGGGAGCTAGATACTGCCACACCACCTGAGGTGGAGTCCACCAGGCAAGCTGCAGGCCAGGAAATTGTCAGGGATGAAAGCCACGTGATAGGCAGTATATTCTTCAAAGAAAACACATGTTGTCTGGGCTTGGCACACACATCCTCAACATCTTGTACTGAGCACGTTTAGTAACCAAGCTAACAAACATTGGGGGCGCTATTGCTGCGCGGACAATTTATTTTGATTTTGACCCTTATCGTGATCCGTAGCACGCAGTTCCAACTTCTACAACGTGCCATTCAGCAGAGCTGTGAAGGTTTTGGTTTGAAGAGCGCAAACTATTTGTCGGTGACACTTTATGTAAGTATTATTCGGCATAAATGTCGTTTGCAGTTCTTTTTTCCAAAAGAAACGTTACTATATCTTCACCAAAGCGCACCCACTCACGCCTTCAGCTAGCCATGCTTTAGCGGCATGGCGTTACAGTAGAATTGAGAGTTTGTAGAGAGTAATGTAACGTACGCCTGATAGTATTTTGGTAGGTACTTCAGTGAAAATGTTTGGGTGTTGCAGTTCTGTAATTATTATCAAAGGGCTGAAGGCGTTGCAAACAGCATTGTCAGGGTCTGACCCGTGGAATGAATGCTACTATGCTATGCTAGTAGCACGGTATCCAGATACATGATGACTACGTGAGTGAAATGATCATTCTCATATTCGGTTAGGGTTTTTTGTTTCTTTTCAGAACATGTTGCTCTGTACTCCATTAAACAGTCCATCGTGTCAAGGTGTGTATGACCACAACCAGTCGTTTAACACAACATATTCGACTTATTGTATTTATCTAAATTAAACCAGATACTCAGACCCAGAACAAACACGATGAGACATAGTTCATCACCCAAACTGTAAAACAAACTACAGTCTACAATTTTCTCTAGAGCAGGAAAAGGAAAGGAAAGGAAAGGAAGAGGTTATAATTGTATTGGTCCTCACGGTGATGCTGCATTTTAAAGATTCTGATCAGATCCCCAGCACAGGAAGAACCTCCAGTATAATGCAGATTGTCATGCAGGGCTGGTGCAGAATATTTTTCACAAATGAACCTTCTGTCTAGAAACTAGTTGAATGTATGACTAGAGAAAAAATAAATATTTATTGTCAGTGGGATTGCCAAGTAAAATTGAAGATGACGGCAAGAGGGTCCTGGGTTCCAGTCCTGGGCTGACCGTGGTCTGTTTTGTGTGGTGTTTGCATGTGACTACATGGGTTTCCTCTGGGAACTTGGGTTCCATCCCACCCCCAAAGACATGCAGCTTAGGTGAATTGGGGTGTCCAAATCATTATTTGATAAGGGATGGATTTAAAATCGATTAATCTCTTGAACACTGAAAATCCCAGCATTTATTAAAAAAAGCATAACAGTACAGAGTTTGAAGTAGGGTATGGAGTTGGCCTGTTGTGGTGTGCCATATCGCCAGAGCAATTCAGTGTCTTGGGTGTTTTATCCTCAAACGGAACGCCAGTTGAGAGGGGAAGCAATTTATCACTGGTTCAGTTGAGAGCTGCACTAATTTCCCGTGAATATGTAATATTGTATTACGTGAACAGTGTAATGACACAGAATTACTGTTAAGAACACCTTCCTCTTATTGTGTTCGAGTATTTATATGATGACTCGTTGAGAGATTACAAAGAGAAAGAGACGCACAAGCTAACCTTCTCGTCTGTATGCTTTTCGCTGCACAGCTTGTGTGTGTACTTCTGCTTATGTACAGTGGTGGGGGGTTAAAGTAGATGCAGCACATAATTTTTGAAGCCAAACACTAATCACATACAAAGAACATAGGGTCAAGTGTAAATGTGGTGCCATACCCTATGAGATAAGATATGTCCATCACAGGTCATTACCAAAAAGTACCTCTACTGCAGTAACTAGTGGTCACCTTGCGGTATTACCAGTGTGGTTGGCATAAGCAGAAACCAATGTGATCAAAATGATGGCCATGTGTCAAGGCTAGTATGAAGCTATGTCAGTGTACGCGTTGCTGTGGCTGTGACTGAGTTAACATATATAATGATTAAGTTTATATCCCGTATTTTATTCAGTGGTTTTATGGGTGATTTTATTTAGTATTCATATCTTTGCAAGTTTTCCTGTAGTTTTTTTTTCAATGACGTTAAATCATTCAGTTAGCTGTCATATAATGAAGCTACTGAACGTCCTTGAGCATTAGTAGGCATGCATTAATAATGAGATGTGTGTATCATGCCACTTGGAACAATGTGGTGCGCTAAGATGGTTGACAACATACAGTACAAAGGAGAAACATCTGTTCATGATGCATGTGTATAATTTTATTTTCTTACCAATATTAATAATTACCTTTTTACTTTGTCACTATTTTCCTCACAGAACAATCATGGCAGCAAATCAAGAAGAGATGACTTCAGTTGAAAAGAAAGTGGCACGACAAATAGAGGTAATTTCCCTTTTTATATTATATCTTTTTCAGTAGCTAAATGGCGTCTCATATCTCTTCTTCTTGCCTTCAGTACTACTTTGGTGATCACAATCTACCGAGAGACAAGTTTCTCAAAGAACAACTCCAACTTGATGATGGCTGGGTGCCATTGGAAACAATGCTTAAATTCAACAGGTTTGTTACACTTTCCCATATCTCAAGCTCATATTGATCTGCAGGAAAAAAAATGCTTCAGTTTTTTGTCTCTTATTTACTAATTCATTCATGCACTGAGTTTGAAAATGAATAAACCCGTCTGTGTATTATTCAGTTTTAAAACCTCAAAATTTGGAGACTTTGACATTTTATTGGCTGGTAATAACAGAGTTTGTCGTTATACCCAGTTTTTCATTACGTATTTCGTACAGAAAGCAAGCAGGAAGTAGTTTAATTCTGGTGTATATGTCTAGTTCTGATGTCTGAAAATGAAGAATAGGCACTGGAATTAACAGGACTAAGTTTTCCCCCTAGTGGTCATGACAGAGTATGACTTTTTTAGTTGATCTGAGACGTTATTCATTCAATGGCAACAAGCCGTAAATGTATTTTAATTGCTCTCAATCATTCTACTGGGAAATATTCAGCATCATAGGAATTTTTTTGTAAATGTGAAGTCAGTACAAGTCAAAGCATTCTTGATTTCTCATCGAGGCTATTTCCTTTGTTCTATAATGCATTGAATCAACAAGCTCTGGACTGTTTAAATTGGTTTCCCTTTGAAACTGGGGTACCACAGATTTCAGTAATGCGTGATTTTGGAGATGTTACACAAGTGTTGCCTTTGTTCCAGAGCATTGCATGACAACTTTATTCACTTTGCAGATTGAAGTCCCTAACAGCAGACAGTGAGGTCATCGTTGCGGCACTCCAGAAATCAAAGACTGGCCTATTGGAAATGAGTGAAGACAAAACTAAAATTAGGAGGAGTCCAAACAAACCCCTACCTGAACTGAATGATGAATACAAAGACATCATCGTACACAAATCTGTGTATATTGTAAGTTTTCTCTTTGGACACACCAACTTCATATCAGCATTTTTGTTAGCACAAGATATTCAGTATTTGAAATATCCATCGTTAGGCTATGCTTTTGGGAGTTTTGCTGCTCTGTTGGAGTTTGTTGCTGCAACATCATAATTTATCCGTCAGGGTCGATGATGATTGATATCTCAATCTCTAACCAGAAAGGTTTCCCCCTGGAAACGACCCTTGACGAGCTTCAGGAATGGTTGAACGAGAAGGGAAATATTGAAAACATCCAAATGAGGAGAAACCTGCAAAGGCAATTCAAGGTAATGTTTGCGAATTTGGGACGCTTCAATGACAAATGTCTTTATTTTAGATAATTTACTCTATTCTTTCTTTTAAAGGGATCCGTGTTCGTCTGTTTTGACACAGAAGAGTCATCTAAGCAGTTCCTACAGCGTTCAGACATAAAATCTTTCAAAGACAACGAGATGCTCGTGTTATCAAGGTATTTATATGGTTGTGTTTTGTGGAAGAAGTAGGAATAGCAAGATATTAAACTAAAAGTAAATACATTTGAACAAATGCGTAATGATGTTGGCATTTGTTTGGCAAATGTCTGAAAGCCAATTCATGTGCCATTTGTGCTGTTTTGCCCCCAGACAAGATTACCATAAAAAGAAAGCCGAAGAGAGGAAACAGTCAAAAGCAGAGACAAAGGCAAAAGCTAGACAGTGAGTGCACTTTTCCATTTGTCACAGAAATATATATTACATGCTATTAAAGAAATTTTTAACCCCCCCACTTAAAATATATTATGCAGGGAAAAGGAAGACAAGCAGAAGCATGCAGAAGAGAAGGAAATGGTAAGATGACAAACTTCAGTTCTTCCAGTTGGATGTGGTCAGTCGTGCCGAACAGCTGCTGATATTTTCCACTTATTTTGCAGGGCTTGCTCTTGGATGAACAGACGGGTTGCTTGCTGAAGTTTTCAGGAGAGCTGAAAGATGTTTCAAGGGAGGACTTCCATAAGCTTTTCTCTGGGCACGGCAAAATTAAATGGGTTGACTTCACAAGAGGTGCCAAAGAGGTAACAAGACTTGTGACAACGAGATTCCTACACCGGGCAGTGGAGTGTTTGGTTTTGTTTAAGTGGTGTAATTTGCTTCAAAATTAGGGGACCCTCCTCTTCGATGGGAATGCAAAGGAGGCATTTGAAAAGGCGAAAGAGGCAAATGGAGGGGAGTTAAAACTGAAGGACAACGATGTTAACTGGGAGGTGCTTGAGGGAGATGTGGAGAAAGAGGAACTCAAGAAGATAATTGAAGCTCAACAGGAATCATATGGCAGATCCAGGGGCAGAGGTGAGTATTGTCTGATACTTATGATCTAAAAACTGTAAGGCAAAGTGCTCATTTGTCAATTATATTGTCTGACTGAAAAGGTGGCAGAGGAAGATCTGGTGGCAGAGGAAGAGGCGGCCGTAGAGGAAGGGGTGGCAGAGATCAAGGCAGAACTCAGTACCAAGGCAAAAAGACAAAATTTGATAGTGATGACGATGATGGTAAGTTTGTGTACATCCACGCCTTCATAGTTTGATTTTACAGTATCCTCTGACTGCAACACTGTTAATTTAACCGACTGCTTTTCTCCAGAACCCGCAAGCACAAACAAGCGAGAATTAGAAGAAGCTGATGATGCTCCTGCAGCAAAGGTTGCGAAAACCGAAAATGGGTCTTAAACACAAGATTACAACAACTTTTTTCAGAAATTTATTAGAAACCATGGAAATTCAAGGGCGACTTAAATCCATTCCAGTAAAAGCGTCAATCAGACTTGGGAAAATCGTAGGAAGTCCACTTGGATGTCAACCTAGAGAACAAATTAAGATTGGCATCAGTTTAACTCTTTTAGTCCTAGTATATTGTGCCTCCTACACGTTCCTGTGTTCCTTCTCTTTTCATCATATTTTACAAATTTGTTCTGTCATTTAATTACACCAGAACATTTTATTTGGTTTTGTGAGACTTGCATGACAGCTGGCATCTGTGTTGGATCTTTATTTTTTTGTTGGTTTCCTACGAGCTACTTATCATTTGTATGTGTTTGCTATGGATATTTTTTAAGTTTGCATATGTAAATAGAAAATAAAAGAAATGGAAAACACAAGATCTGATTGATGCTTTGTCAATGACAGCTGATACTATGAGCTTTCATCCTCAAGTAAGTTTTTGCCTTGGAACATGCAAGAACACATATTTCCTGAGGCTAGTTGGTTAGCACATTCTTACCGATTTCTTTTTGTGGAACCTGTACGATGCTGGCAAGTCATATCTTAGTTCTGTGGGAAAAAAAGGAAAAGCTTAGTCTTTGGTGGAGATGGATTACATTATAGATATCTCACTTTCTCACCTGCAATGACTTCCATCTTGACTCCCCAGTCTTTTGCTTTCTTTTGTATGTGCTATGATCAGAACAGGAATTAAATGAGGGCAGATAGTTCTCAATTCTAGGTCTGTAACAGCACATGATTTTATATTAGTTGATTGTATTATGTGATAACCAGTTGGACAGTACACTAGTTCCGGACAGTACACTAAACTTACTTCTCTTGTTGATGTTTTATGAAGTGAGTACACTGCATTCTTTGCCATTACTAAAGCCGCTCTGAGGAACTTCATGTCCATGCCTTGAAAGGGACCACAAGGGCAAAAGTAATGCAATAGAAAGAACACAACATGGTCATCATCTTGAACTAATCTGTACTGACCTTGGTTATGTTTTGTTCCAAAGGGTGGATTCATTATCACAGTGTCAAACTTTTTGGCATAAGCTTCTGCTTCCAGAGCACACAAGTCACACTGGACCAGGTCAATGTTAGGAATCTCGAATTCCTCTGCATTTCTTCTGAATATGTCCAAGGCATCATCATCAATGTCAAAGCCGATGCACAATCTAAACACGGAAGAGCATGAAGTGTAACAGATGTGTTTGACGATTGGAAAAGCAACAAATCAATGTTTGCTAAGTTATGTGCCACAATAAATGGACAAAACCATGAGTGTGCCATGATATAGACTTTAAGTCTCTGGAACTGTATTGGAAGAATGTGTCTCAAAAAGATAAACCCTCATTTGATGTTTTGGTGGTGGTGGAGACTATTGCTACTGTTGATCCAAAATCAAGTTTTCAGTGTAATCTGATTGAAGTTAACACAGTACAGTATAAGTGATCTGGTAAGAGGAATCATCTTTTATCATATTACAAATAGTTGGGAATGAGCATCTGTGTCTCTGTTGTGTTCTGGAGGCATTTTGTTGGCATGGTTTTGATAGGTTGGTTTTTACACTTTGTGTCAAGGGTCACTTAACCAGTTATTCTGCAGTAACCTTATCATGTGAGGAAACAATTCTATTCTTATTTGTCTGGTCCGTTCCTTAGTGACAGTGCCGACATCTACTGCGTACAAAAGGGCACTAAGTCGTTAAAATGTTTGACCATTACAGTCACTCAACCCAACAGTGGGAACCTGTGAGAGGCTTTACAGACACGCTAGATAAAAACTCTCAACCACTCAAATCATCATCAGAGCACCAAATGAGTGATTGCCTTTTAGAGGAATGGTCCATAACTCATGAGTTCCGGATTGAGACTTCTATGATCTATACCATGACCATGTCACTTTACGTTACTTTGTCGCCTATCCGTGCATGCACAATAATGGCACAGGTTGATCTTGACTCTCACCCTGCGTCGAGCATCGCCGCCCCGATGCTGAGAACTCCACAGCCACATCCCAGATCTGCGACTAGTTTACCCTCGATGTCATCAAACGTATTGTGGATTGTGTACAGCATGCACGCTGAGGAGAACATAGTCAACGAGAGCAGCCAGTGGATCTAAAAACATTCGCCAGTCATATGGATCCCTTACCTGCAATATGAGGACTGGTTGGATACTGCTCCAGAAGGATTTTAGGCTCTTCAAACGCGTCCACTTGCTGGAGGCAACTCTCCAGTTCTTTGAGTTTCATTACTGTAATCGTGATGTCCAAGGCGTGGATCTTCTGAAACGCTGACTGTGACCCTGTACTCTTTACAACGAACCCATGGGGGCAAAATAAAGTTTATTTTCACTCCTTTTTTAGTTAA
Source organism: Brotula barbata (assembly GCA_900303265.1). Classification (NCBI taxonomy): domain Eukaryota; kingdom Metazoa; phylum Chordata; class Actinopteri; order Ophidiiformes; family Ophidiidae; genus Brotula; species Brotula barbata. Next base: position 108,698 of record OMNV01005120.1, on the reverse strand, counting down.
TTTGTTATTTTTTATTATTCAAGGTGCGAATCGTTCACCGCCAGCACATTGCTGTAAATACTTCCTTCTTCTTTCTATAATTATGGCCACTGAAGTTCTTATCAGCGTGTCACTGCCCTCTATAGGATGGAAGAAAAGTTACACTCTAAATAAAAATCTACGGAAGATTAGGTCCACGTAAAAACAATTAAATCAAATTAAAAGCATTCTGAGGAAAAAAGCATGAATACTGACCTGAATCAAAGAATTCTGAGATGAAAAAGTCAAAACGAAAGATGTCAGATCAGAAAAAGTCAAAATTCTTTTTTTTTTTTAACTTTTTTCAGATCCTACAGTCTTGTTTAAGAAGGGCAATTCTATACATAATATCTGACTGTTATGCTTCATACTCTTAACCTTTGGGCTTTGGAGAGAAGTTTCATTCTATCATCAGGTCATCAGGACCATTTATGACAATCCTACCAGTTCTGTATCCCTACTACAAGGCACATATGCTAAAACTGCACTTCAAACTGCACAGGGAAGTAAACAGGGATGCACAATTTCCCCCTTTCTTTTTTTTTCTTTCTCAAGCAGCAGCAATGTTGACCATCCTGGTAAAACCGTCTAATATTTGCTAAGTTGTGGGTGTTTGATCATCCCTCTATTATCTATCCGGCTTATCCATATAAGGGTTATGATGGGCTGGAGCCAATCAACAGCTGGTAGTTACACAATTTGCAGATGACATAACAATCTTGTGTAAGTAATTTAGAACAAGTGTCCAGAACTCTTAATTTAATGCCACAATTCAGTAACGCATCACAATTTTGCTTAAATCTAAAAATAGATAAATAAATAAAAGAGCTAACGTCAAGGAGGAGCTGCTTATGAATGAATGAATGACTGAACCAACTTACATAGACCTCAACTTTATTCGGACAGTGAAACGTGCTTTACCAATGACAACTTTGGTTAAGAATTATAATGAAGGTTAAAATCACAATTTCTCATGATAAAATAAAAGTTCATTTTCCTTCAAATTGTTTTTATTATGTGTGTGTTGAGTATCATTTTATACAGATTTCCCCAGATTGTATGCTGATACCTTGATATCTTTCTAAACCTCGATCTTTTCACTCAAATTTCAAAAGAGAATTTATTAAAATTGATCCATTGATGGCTCCCTACGAGTTTCAGAGATTGAGCCCAAATCCGTATTAATAGTTTTTGGTTACTTTTTACCCAGATTTTTTTTTTTTAAACTCTACAAGTAAACGCTGTTATTACCTATTTATATTGGTGTTGACGTAATGTTGTCAGTGACACAACGTTCGTAAACTTGGTTAGTTTCGTAGGTCACGTGGTCCCGTCAGGTTTGTCGATGGACTCGCTCTCATTTCATCAGCCTGCGACACAACGCACGGAGCCGTATCGCGAGAAGGCCCGAGAACATGGCAACAAGACAACAAAAATAAATTGTGAACAACAAGCCAGAGTGCATGATGGCGGCGTCGCTGGTGCGCCGGGATAAGAAAGCTACTGCCGCTCACCTGAAGGCAGACTTAAACCGGACTGACAATAGCGCCGGAGTCCGGCACTTACAGGAGCTGCTCGATGCTGTGCTGAATCCCGAAAAACCAGCGGCGGACACAGAAGCGCTTGACTGGTGTAAAAGCCTGATTGCAGGAGGGGAGGGTTTCGAGGAGTTCTGCAAAACGGTCCGGTCCTATGATAACGCGACTCTGTGCGGCTTGGTTTGGACAGCGAATTTCGTGGCATATCGATGTCGGACCTGTGGCATTTCTCCGTGCATGTCACTGTGTGCGGAGTGTTTTAATAACGGAGACCACACAGGCCATGATTTCAACATGTTTAGGAGCCAGGCTGGTGGGGCCTGTGACTGTGGAGACAGTAATGTCATGCGAGAGAGTGGGTAAGACCAACCTAGCTTCTCACCGAGCTAGCTATGCTAACTCCCGGTTTTGACAGGTCTCAGACGGAAGTGAGCTGGTACTCGTCACGATTCCAAGCTAATTTTACATAAGTGCATCGTCAGTGTCTGCTGCAGATCATCCTTCCTACAATCTGCCACTCAATTAATTATTTCAATACCCCTGTCATTTATCGCAATGAAAGTCTTGACTTAGCACTTGTGCTCAGATGGTTAGCCAACAGTCATTCCTATAGTTGGGAGTAATATCTATAAGATATCGATATCTTGGTACTCGAAAACATTAAATAATGATTATGAGTGGCTGTAATTAATATCCTCCTGTAATGTGAGCAGAATTTAATGTTTGTTAAAATGATCAGTGAGTACTTCTGCCTGGAGATCAAATTTCCCTCCGAAGCTATAGGTCCGATGAAGTTTTATGGAACCCAACACAGTCATAGTATCATTATTGTGTTACTGATGTTTAACACAAAGTAAACTCCTGGTTTTGTTTCATAGCCTTTCCACATTAGTAAAATTGAGGCATAATAAGTATGATCAGTAAATCAAACACTATGTGAGCACACGGAACCCATCAGTTACATTTTCAGCATCAGTAAAACCAACAACATATTTTGGTAGGTTGGTATCTGTTCAAGTGGTTTCACCTACGAGCCACAATAATGGACATTAGCTTAGAGATCAAACAATAAATCAGCATCCATGAAAAACTAGAGAATGTAAGGTCACAGCCCAACTGAATATTTTGGTGTATTTGATCTGTTTTTTGTCACTGTTTTTTCCTGGCAGGTTTTGCAGACGGCATCGGTTGAGAACGGGGGAGAATATCCCCTCAGTACCTCAAGATCTTCTGTTGATGTCTGAGATGGTTCTTCCTCGTTTCATTCTATGTGTCATACAGTACTTGAGGGATGGATACACTGAGCCAGGTGAGCCAGGCTTCTCATTAGTCACGTCGTTTCTACATTAGTTCCTGCTTGCCAATTTTATCAAAATATGCTACATCAGGAAATTACATTTAGTGCTCATATGTTCTTTAAAAGAACAAGTAAGTATAACGTGCTGTTCACTATTTCATAAAAGGTCAGGTCAGACCTGTACACTATCTAATTATATGTTTAGAAACACAGGCAGTCTCTTGTTGCATCTTGAAGTCAAATCTAAGACTGGATTTACTGTTAAGGGTTTTTTCTGGATGTCAGCATCGCACGACTTTCTGTGTCATAGAACATGGGCCCAAAGTACTTCATATCGTGACTCATATCTCATATCTCACTTTGACAGACACCTCAACTGAGAGAGATCTTCAGAAAGTCCTACAACAGCTGGAGCCTCAGATCTCTTTCCTGGAGGAGCTCACAAAAATGGGAGGGGCGATGCGCACTGTACTGACAAAGATCCTGACAAATCAGCAGACGTTCAAAGACTTGAGCATGGGTAAATATCTACACGGTTTCCTGAGGAGAATGTGAGGAGAATGTGATAGATGAATATTTTTCAGAAATTGAGACTTACACTTTAGATAAGATTTCACCATCTTGTATTTTAAATATGTCAATAGTTATGGCAACATTTCCCCGTGTGTTCTTGTGTCATAGGTCAGGAAGACAATGTCTATGCTAAAAAGAACTATGACAAATATTTGTCAGCACTGAAGAATTCTGGTCTAGTGTCTGTGGAGGAGAAAGCCCAAGGTGCTTCAGGTGACGTTGCTGTTGGAGCTGAAGGAGGTGCCGGAGCCCTGGTTTTATTAGGTAAGATGATCATGAGTCTTTATGGTGGAGATCACATGTCGAGTAAGGCATCCAAATAAAGTTGATCTCAAAACTATGCGGATCGTAACATTTATCTCTTGGAAAATTAACCTTCACCTACAGGGTTTTTCAAGATATACACGTGATACAAAAAATGGGATTGCATTCAGCTTTGCACTCCAAAACTGTGATTACATTCAACACATTTTTCATATGTTTTCCTGTCTCAGTGATTGTGTCTGTGGTGTGACTCCTGCTGCTAATGGCCTCTTCTGTTATTGACACCAATGGGTTTTTGGTTGGGTTCTTTTCCCAGGAACTGCATCCCCAGGAAGTCCAGATGAGTCTGCTAAAGAGGTATGAATCAGCTCATCGCTCTTGGAATCTAATTACCACTGTTTATCAATAATAACCATCATTTATTCAAATTAGATTCAGTGTATGACACGACTGTAACAGATGACTGATATCTAATAAAGATTTTCATTTTTGATTAATCTAAGTAATAAATATCTTTTTGAAGGAATGTATATATATATTTTTTTATTATTATTATCTGTATCTACCTCCCCCAAAAACGAACAGACTCAAAACTCTAATATAATTAATTAGAAATGAATAGATTTTAAGAAACAAATATATGTTTATTTTTTAAAAAGGTAAATATCAATTTGAGATAGGCTTGTTAATAATAATGATAATCTTTATTTTGCATTGGGCCTTTTTAACACACAAGATTTGGCAGATGAAATGGTTAAAATGATTATTTTTTTCATTCAGGAGGATCAAGATGGTGGTCAGTCTCTTGGACAGCGGAAGCGGGTAAAGCTCAGTAGCAGTACCAAAGGTAAATGTCATTCTATAACACCCTAACACGTACTGTATGACTTGTTGTAATGCACTACGGATCTTATCACATGCCTTTTCTGTCCTTAGACCCTTGTATTATAGAATCTCTGAAACATAAATGCTTTTTGGAGGAGTTATTGTTTTGGACAATAAAATACGAGTTTCCTCAGAAGATGGTCACCTTCTTACTAAACATGTTGCCAGATCAAGACTACAAGGTATTTATATTTTCTACTGGTGACTGTGATATTTTCCATCTAAATATGGGTTTACATTTTCTCCACAGTTTTCTTTCACTTTCTTTGATTACTGAAAAATCAAAACAACTGTCTGACATAGTTTTAAGCATCAGTTGTATGACAGGATTTCTTGTCCTCTCCCATAGATCACTTTCACAAAAACATTTGTTCAACATTATGCATTCATCATGAAAACACTGATGAAAAGCCACGAGTCGGACACCATGTCCAATCGCATTGTACATATTAGCGTGCAGCTGTTCAGCAACGAGGAGCTGGCACGGCACGTTACTGAGGAGTGTCAGTTGCTGGACATCATGGTCACTGTGCTCCTCTATATGATGGAGAGTTGCCTTATCAAAAGTGAACTTCAGGGTAAGTTGGATTTCTATTCATTGCCCTTCAGCATAATCACAACTCCTCAAATCGTCTCAGTCAAGTAGTCAAAGTGTTGACATTTATTACATTGAAATCTGTTAAGTTATTTATTGTGATTCCTAATTTGCTTTAAAAAAGAACTGCAACTTGTGTTTCTCCTCCTTAATGTATTTGAAATAATTCCTTAATATGTCTTCTGTCTGCTTTCTTGTCTTTTAGATGAAGAAAACAGTCGCCACGTTGTGGTGAACTGTGGTGAGGCTCTGTTGAAGAACAACACTTACTGGCCTTTAGTTAGTGATTTTATTAACATCCTCTCACACCAAAGTGTAGCAAAAAAGTTCCTGGAGGACCACTCGTTGTTGATGCTGTGGATGAGCTTTGTGTCATTTTTTCAAGGTAAATATCCTTTCTATTCCAGCTAAATTGTTGGCATCCAAAACAGTTAAAAGAAGCAGAACGTCCTGACATTTATACTGAAAAGCTTTTCCACAGCAAATGTCAGTGTGAAATATTCACCTTTGTAAACACAATCCAGATTAGATGTTTTGGATTGGAGACAACTGGCTGAATAAAGCAGTGTGGCTGCCAATCCTATAGTATCCTCTATGTGTGCATATTTCTGCCCATATTTTCATGTGACTAGATTCAGAGTCAATCACATGTTCATTTATCTCAGTCCAGGGTTGTCAGTAGTCATTTGTAATGCCAACACCATGAGGTCAAATATAAAATGTGTTTTAATGGATTACCCCAGTGTGCAGATTCGTATATAACTCGATTTAGCCATAGACGCTTTGTCATACAGTTAGAATTGTAAATTTGCTGTGAACTTGCCATGTGGACTCAACCACAAACCTAAAAATAACACTCACCCTTGCACAGTGGGCTTGCATATCCTCTTACTGATGTGCAAGTCACATTGTACCCCTGTTTGCTGATCTTCTGTGGGTTGGCATTTTCTTTGATTAACCTTGCTTTTACTAGATTTACAGGTGTTACTATGTCTTTACTATATATTGATACATGTGTAGTATCTTTAGATTGATTGAAAGCTTTTAAACGTAGAATATTGTACTGAGCAGACCTTTTTTCGTGATTTGCTTTATTCTTTGCATGTGTTGAGCTGTGGAACAAGTGGTGACTGATGTTGAAACCGTTTCCTCCTCTGATAGGTATGAACTTGAATAAGCGAGAGTTGAATGAGCATGTGGAATTTGAGTCTCAGACCTACTATGCAGCATTTGCAGCAGAGCTTGAGGCCTGTGCACAACCAATGTGGGGTCTCTTGACACACTGTAAAGTCAAAGTAAGTCCATCATCACAGTGTTCAAGCCCATATGTGGTCATTTTAATGGATTAATGCCATCATAATCAGAAATGCGTTTTCTATAGCAATGTTATATCATAAGTGTTACATTCTGACTGTGTGCAGGAGACACAGGAATATACTAAAACTGTGGTACGCTACTGCTTGGAGAGCCTGCAGATCTGGTTTGATGCCATTGGATTTATTGATGAGGTAAGGTGGAAAAGCTCTGCATGAATGTTGACACGTACACTTCTGTGGTTACCAGCAGCATTCTGTTGCCCATTACTCATAATTCATGTTTCTCATAGCCTGCCCCAAATCAAGTCACTTTTCATCTACCACTGCACCGCTACTACGCCATGTTCCTCAGTAAGGTACGTAAGAAGCTCTTCACGGAGGACTGAAATATTACGTGCACTACACACCTGCACAGTGTTGTCCTTTGTGGAAATACTGTGTCATGTGCCATTAATGGTTTGCTTTTTATTCTCAGGCTGTAAAATGCCAGGGGCTGGACCTCGACAGCCTCCTGCCTGACCAGGAGATGCTGATGAAGATCATGGTGCATCCACTACAAATCCAAGTACGGAGCTACATGACAGCCAATACATTCAGATTATAGCCTGCCAGTCTTCTGTTGTTGAATGTCGTGTTCATTTAAACTTTGCTTTGTGTGGCTGTAGGCGAGTCTGTCAGAGATCCACAGCAACATGTGGGTCAGGAACGGTCTGCAGATTAAAGGACAGGCCATGACCTACGTGCAGTCTCACTTTTGCAACTCAATGATTGACCCAGACATCTATCTGCTCCAGGTTCTGATTGTTGTCTCAGGCGCTTAGTGTCAGTTACATATGTATCAGTTACATCTATAGGTCATTCTGTTGTCCATATTTATCCCTCCTTCTGTATCCATTTACTTCACAGGTTTGTGCATCAAGGTTAGATCCAGACTATTTCATCTCTAGTGTCTTTGAGAGGTAAGCTGTAATTCATCATGCAGGTATTACTTGATATTCCATTTTAATTTTACACCTGTTAGTGGCTTTCATTGCATTTCATCCTTGGCCTTCCCTCATGCAGGTTCAAAGTGGTCGATCTCTTGACCATGGCATCTCGGCACCAGAATGCCGTACTGGACTCTGAGCAGGAGAGGCCGATGCTGGAAGGAGCGCTGACCTTCTTGGTCATATTAACAAGTCTTCGCATTCATTTGGGTAAGTTAGCGAATTACCACAAATATTTTTTTTAATTATGATTTTAAAAAATTGCAATGCTACTTTAGGGAAAGATGGAGTCACGCAATGTGACAAAGTTGCCCAATTCCTGTTGTTTGTCTTTACTTTCTACCTCTCTCGCTCCTGGACAGGCATGACAGACGACGAGATACTTCGAGCCGAGATGGTCTCTCAGTTGTGCATGAATGACCGAACACACAGTGCGCTATTAGACCTTGTATCCTTTCCGACCGTGACCACGTGATATGTTTATAAATAGCAAGTATATCAAATCATTTTGGACAATTTATTTCCTTGAGAAAGCAATTTCAGATTCCTGAGAATCCCAACCCAAAGAGTGGCATTGCACCAGGGGCCTGTAGCTTTGAGGAAATGCTCTCAGCTGTGGCCGACTTCAAAGCCCCTGTGTTTGAGCCAGGAGGTTCCATGCAGCAGGGCATGTACACACCCAAAGGTAAAATCCCAACAAAGTTAGCATTATAAACCTGCGTCTCAGCAGGATTTTGCAAACTATAATTCACTATTTGTTGTCCCTCTCTCTCCTTGTTTGTCTTTTATGATCATTGCTCTCGTTGTTAAACTCGGGCCTTGAGCCGCACCCAAACCATGACACATTTGTCCCACAAGAGACTCACATTAACACGGCAACCCTTTGGAGACTTAATGCCGTCATCATGTATGAAATAGGGCAGTTGCAGTTACATCAATCCCTTTGTCCCTTGTTACTAAATATAGGGAATTATCTTCAGTAGTCAAAGCATGTTAATACCTTGGAAATTATGAGTCATTTGCCTTTTTGCTGAACAGGTCAGGATCTATAAAGTAGCCAGTGATTAAACTCTTTAATATATGTGCCTTATTTTATGTGCTGAATATACAGTATATTATTGCACTATAAACCTGCTGAAAAAGACAAAATGTCATCTATTTACAGCCATTGGTTACATTATATGTAATGTCTTGTTCTCCAGGCTAGCCATTGATTTAAAATTCATATCAGTCTGTGGAAATAGGGGCAAAACATTGCTATGAAGCTTGAGATCTGCTCCAAAGATGTTTGCAAACGACACTCAGCAGTCTTGCATTTGGTCAGAATCGGTCCTTAATCGACCACTAGGGGGCAGGCTTGTACCACTCACAGAGAGAAGGAAAACCTCAGTCAATGTCACTTTGCAGCTGTTAAAAGGCCGATTGTGTTTTCTTCCCCAGTGGAAGTGTGGGAGAAGGAGTTTGACCCCATCATGGTCGTCCTCAGAACAGTCTATCGGCGTGATGTCCAGTCAGCAATGGACAGATACTCTGCATTGTAAGTGAACAGTGGTATCTCAGTTTCTCCTAAATGAATGTTTTAGAGGTTTACACTATCTAGGGGTATAATGAGCAGTCATCCTCATTAACAGAGTTTAGTCTTGTCTCTCACTTACCACATTTCTTGCATTCTTCCTGCCTCTGCTGCTTTCAGTGTTCGTAGCATTACACACGTTGAGTTATTTGAGTTAGCTTCATGCTGTATTCTGTGTTGTAGTGTAACCTCTCCCTTGTACTCATTCAGGTACATAATAAGTCGGGTCAGGTCTACACAGTGCTAGACTAACTTCCAATTAGATAGCTGTCAAGGAAAATCAATAATTCAAGCCAAACTGTAATAGAATTGAGGAAATCTCTCTTGTTTGATTGTGGAGCAGAGGTCACTGAAGACAAATGTGTTGGTAGAGGTGAAGGTGACACCCTGGGGATACCAGGGTTTGTTAAAATCATTAGACGATGTGAAGGGAGCATCACGTGGTGCGTCTTTGTGTGAAACAGACGTTGGCAAGGTGTTTATTCTAATGGAATTCATGGCTTCTCTAGATATAGTTAAGATCACCGGTATATTTTAATTTATAGGCTGAGGACAATTTGTACTGTTTTAATTCAGATCATATGGTGATATACCTCTTAATGGCATTTGTAGATTGTGTTCTCTTGCAAAAAATCCTGCCTTTATAATACTGCTTGGTTTTTGTTGACATCGTGTCAGAGAGGAGGTGATTCGACTCGATGGTAATTGCTGTGGCCATAGTTTGCATTAAAACTGCATTGTGTTGAAAGATGGTTCTATTATTCTGTACCCCTGATTCATGAAATGTGCAGGACAAAATTAGTAGACTTTCCATTTAATACATTGCTGTCCTATATCACAGTGGCACTCACAATGGCCACAACAATTACCACTGAGTTCCAAACACAATTACCATCACTGCCACCTTGTCTGTCTGCCTCCGATCATTCATAAAGTGACTTGAGCGGGTGTTGTGACTTGCCATTAACGGGGATCTGCTGCTGGAACACTGTAACACCGTGAGCATGCAGGTTATTATTTTATGAATGGATGATGAAGGAGAGGAAGGATGGGCTTAAATAGTGCAACAGCTGCCATCTGAGATTGAATCACAAAGTAGACAGCATCCAGAAAACGAAGATGCACGTTAATGCAAGGTGTAACAGGGGCCAATGTCCATGAACGCTGAACGCTTATCAGCTCCACAAAGGTAGGATTTATAGCAAGGCTGTTAAATTGGATGGTACCTGTGTATCTAATAAAGTGGCCACTCATTGTATTTCTCCTTGAAGCATTTTTAAGCTGCCGTTTCCCGGCTTCAGTGTGCTGTACCGGGCTTATGTTCCTCATTCTCAGCGTTTGAATATGATGGATTGCCTGTCAGGCTGGTCCCAGCTTAATATATCTATGATCCCTTCATCATTAATAGAGTGAGAGAGACTGCTGCCTGTCAGCTATTCTGTCGTATAGACTAAAAGATTTCTCCATTGTGAATTAGATAGAACAGAATAACTGTCACGTCGTCAAACACAGCTTTGTCTTATTGTCTTGCGTCGACTGGTAATTCAACCTTTAATTTTATGTAAGTTAGAACCCTGGCTCCTTATGGGTGTAGTAGTAGATGTCTTTTGTCTGTTTCTCTTCCTTCTAATGTCTGTTATGTTGTCAATGATGTCACCTAGCTTAAAGCAGTCTGGCATCCACACTGGGAATCCGTGGCCTCCTTACAAAGAGAGGACTCCTCTGCACCCATGCTACAAAGGCCTAGTCAAGCTTTTGCACTGCAAGACGTTGCATATCGTAATATTCACCCTCCTTTACAAGGTGAGCTTTTCAAATAATTTGTACAATACCTGCAGTAAAGGGCTACCTATGCATCTGAGTTAAATTAGAAACTCTTCCATTGATGCTCAGTGAAAAGAACCTGCAGATTGATAGACACTTTACAAGATAGTTACACAATACTGGGTTGATGAATAACACCACAGGAAAGGGACCTGCATTGTATTGTATATGATAATTACCCTAAGATCCACTGACTAAATCTAACAAATGCTCTGATAGCCAGGCAGTTGCTGTAATAAAGCATTGGTATGTGTGATCATTTGTAGAGATGGGAGGTAATTGATATGTTTGGTACGGCAAGAATAAACCTGTAATGTCTGTCAGAAGGGTAACTTTTACCTAATATTTGGCTCTTTTCATCTACAATATGCTCTAGATATGGATGGATCATCAGAACATGTCTGAGCACGTACTGTGCATGGTACTGTACCTCATTGAGTTGGGGTTGGACAACCAGGTTCAAGACAACAAACAGGATGAGGTGAGATATGGGGAGCATCTGGTAAGATTTGTCCTCCCTGTGTAGACTGCCAGCATAGTGTGACAGCGTGTGTGTGTGTGTGTCTGATACCCCCAGGAACCCTGCATCGAGGAGCACTGTCATGACAGCTGGTTCCCCGGCACCAACCTCCTCTCCAATCTGCACCATGTCATCAACTTTGTGAGGGTCCGTGTACCTGAGACTGCTCCCGAGGTGAAGAGGGACCCCCCTCCCAGCACCAGCTCTGAAGCTTCCAATTTTAGCCAGGTACAGGATTGTTTTGTTTTGCTCAAGGCTGGTTTGTATTGTGAGCTGTGTGTTTCTTAGGGGACACATAATACCATACAATTAAAAGATGAGCAGAATCTGTCATTAATACCTCCTCCAATTCAAATTGTGGCAGGAAAATATCTCAAGCTAAAACTACACATAATAAAGGACATGAACAAAGTAACGGAATCAAACTAAGGATTATGGTGCAGTAGTACAAGCACAGATGATGTACAGGTGAATAATTTACTATCACACATCAGGCTACATATTGACATTGCACACGTTGGACTGACAGCAGTACACGGCTACAACATGATTTAGAGTTTAACACGAAGCCTGATGCCCTCAGGTAGAAGCTGTTACCCGTCTGTCTTTTGTTGCTCTGGAAATTATAGTAACACAGTGATGTCTAATAATGCCTAAGCATTTAATCAATGGCCATTAAATCCTCTGTACAAGATGGCTTGATTCATGCCAAACTTCTAGAGAGATGAATTAGCAAGCAGTTGTAAAAAAAAAAAAAAAAATCAACCTGTGTCCCGAGTGTGCATAGTTGGAGTATTAATTAGTTAAATTTTTTCAATTCCTGAGTCATGATCAAGAAATAATTGGTAAATAACTTTTGTCTTCCTTCATGCCAAACTTTAGTCGTGGAACAGAAAACCCCAGATTTCTATAAAATTCTAATGGGAACCAAAGATGTAAAATCATATTAACATTACTTAGGTCACCATGGCAACGTGTGCTGAAGCTTAGTTTATATCAGATAGCCGGAGTTACGCCTCTCAAAAGCTGCACGCATTGCTGAATGCAAGACTTGGCGTTACAAAAATCCTGATGTCAAATGAACAAATTCAGCAAAGGGTGACAACAGTCCATTTTCACAAACATCACATTACGTTTAGTGAGGCTATGTTTAAAAACAAATTGACTGGATGTTATTTGATTTTCTGGTGTGCTGAGCATCAATGGGACTTTATAAGAAACCTTTTTTTATTATATTACAGACAGCCAAGTAAAAACAAGAAAAGCATCGTCTCACAGCATACGGCAGCTAATTACTATAATACTTATTTGTCCTGATAAAACAATGTTTGTGGGAACGTAGGAATGTAAAAACAATGAGACAGCTTGTCTTTTAAGATACCAAAAGCTGGATCGTTTTGCATTTCAGCTATAATTTCTGCCAAATATGCTTTTTTCACATCAACACTGATTGAGTTTAAATGTATTCAATCAATCAATGTAATATGTATCGTAAATGTTGATTGAGTGGATGATGCTGTACTCTCCCACCTCTACTGTCATCATTTAGGAGCAGACGTTTACCTCGGCTTTTAATAAAGAATCTTGTCTCTGTCCAACATTTCTCCCCCTTGTGCCGTGCCCTACATGTCCGCTGTTCTCGCGTCATATTGCATTGCTGATGTGATGCCTTTGTGCTCCTCTTGCTTATCAGTATTTTTCGTTTTCATTTTGCTGTACTTGCTCCACAGAATTCAAGGCGTCTTTCAGGGAATTGGAGAGAGGTAGCTGTTTGCACCCCTTCTATCAATCAGTAGACTTGATAGCTTTCAGTATCATTAGCAACTGCATTTGTTAGTTTGTTATCTTTATGAAAACAAATCCGTGTGTGTTTTGTATATTCTAAAAGAGGTCTGCCTTGGTGTGATATGTTGTGTGTTTGTGTGTGTGTGTTTCATGCTGTGCTTCAGTAGTTTCTTCCCGCTGGTCTGCTGAAACTAATTATGTGTATAATGCAGGTTTTGGTAAATGCTTTTTAACTGCATGTCAGTATGATCGATGTTTCTCTGACTGGGCTGTATGATGTATGTTTATTTAAGAGTGCAGCTCAGGTCCTTTTTGTCAGGGCAGGTCAATCCTTACGATGGCTCATGTACGTTTTCAGGGTTTCAGAATTTTCCCAGGAAAATGGTTGTTCTGAGCAATATCGGAACATGTATTCTTGAAATGTCAGCTGAAATTTTATAATGGCCATTTAATAAGACTTTTATGTGCAGCAACTTGCCAATCCATCACTGTCCACTCGGCTGGCAGTGATGCTGTCAAAACATATTTGAGTTAAGGGCTTGATTCCCAATCTCATCACTGCTGCGATCATATTTTAAATGACTGAAATATGATAATAATTACATGTCAATATCTAAATTGTGTCTCATTCTCTGCTGTCTCAGAACCTGCGTGAAGCTCAGGTGTTCAGCCTTGTGGCGGAGCGTAGGCGAAAGTTCCAGGAGATAATCAACCGCAGCAACACTGAAGCTACACAAGTTGTCAGGCCAAAGGGCTCCTCAGCGCGCTGGGTCCCACCAGGAACACCTCCCCAGCTCGTGACAGAGATCCTGGAGATCCGGGAGAGCATGCTGTCCCTCCTCATCAAGCTCCACCAGAAGCTGTCGTCCAAGCAGAATTCCTTGTCAGCATCTTGGCTGGAGGACATGGACACAAGCCAGCACGCTCACGGCGACGGCATCACAGCCATCGAGCGAATCCTCACCAAAGCAGCGACGCGCAGCTGCCAAATTAAGCGTAGCATCCAGGAGATCTGTGGAAGAGCTTGTCCTCCAGTGCCACCAAAGAAGAACAGCCCCACTGACAAGAAAGCCATGGATAAAGAAGAGAGGTGACAATGCAGTGTTAAATATTATTTTTCTTATTATTCTTCTTTCTATGTCCATCAATTGTTTATTCAGGTTATCACATAATTGTTGCACATTTCAGTCCAGCACTTAATTTGAGTTCGCTGGTGGGAACACAGTTATCAACATAGTTGCTTTGGAATGCAAAATACTGCTCACTCTGTGCTACTTTATCTGCAGACAGTTCTGAACAAGCTGCACCTCTCTTTCCAAATATGTACACAAAAATACTTTAAAGTCAGGAAGGTACCAGCATGCTCTCTCACTGGTGAGGCCGTCACAAAATTAAAGTTAAGTCATGTGGAATTTGGCTCCTACCCCACCCTCCCCAACACACACACACACCACCACTAGTCCACGTCTCCCACAACCTCCCTGTAATGATGATGGAATGCACTATAACCACTTAATAATGGTCTGCTTTTGGAGCTGACTTTACCCCACAAAGACAAAGGTAGAATCTCTCCCATTCACGGGAACTAGAGCTGTTTCCAAGACAACCGTCAGGCAGCAGTGCAGTCTGTGGCAGTGAGCAGTGAGAAGCAGTTGCCCATTCCTCAGGCTGCTTGTCGGCGCCCCTGAAGCCATCACTGAAAATTATTGAGCTGTGACGTTCCTGTCGGCATTTGTTTATATCCTCTTATTAGGCATCTAATTTACAGTCTGCTCTGCTCCCTGCAAGTCTGGAGGACAGGGGTTCAGTCCAACACATTAACCAGCTTTGTCAACTCTCAACACAACTTGGTGAAAATTTGACAACTGCTGTGCTTGTACCGTTATCATTTATAAATCGTTTGCACAAACTATAGATTAATGTGAATTCTTTGTCAAGGAAGTGTCTGTTCCCTCCTGATTTTTATGCTTCGTTGGAGTTGAATGTCAGTGCTTAATGCAGTTATTAAGAGATCGTTAGGAGTTCATTGTTGCATGTTCACTAAATGAAGCCACCTTTAGCACCCTATAAACTTCTATCAACTTTTCTCGTGAGCAAATACGCATAAATTTGAGAAAACACAAGTCATATATTTGATATATTTGTCCTAGCATTTGCATTTATTTCTCCTACTTTGAAGTTTAGCATTTTACTGTGCCGATTTTGTACATTGACCTTTACTTCCTTTATTTTCCTTTCAGACGTCAGAGGGCCAGAGAGAGACAGCAGAAGCTGCTCGCTGAATTTGCCTCCAGGCAGAAGAGTTTCATGGAAACCGCCATGGATGTTGGTAAGCAGAAACCATGATTAACCGTGTTTTTGTCACCTTTTCTGGTAACACATGGCCAACATATATTGACAGACTGCAGCGTCGGTTGCTTATAGTCGGAACCTCTATGCGTTTGCACACCACAAGTAGCAGCTTGCAAAGCATTGTGATTAAAGTGCCAAATAATCAACATAAGAGCAGTGGCAGCAGTGGGCTGAGAAACTTTGTTTGGCATATCCTCTGAAAAATAGCTGTAAATCAAATGTGATATTTGCTCTACAGTAACTCTAATCTTTTAAGATGGACAGCTAAATGGGCCAGCCAAGACAGGTGGTTCTATTTTACAGGCCGTGAGGCATTTAATGTGGCGATTTATTTTTTTACCCTTGCTTATGCTCATAGTTATAATTTGGACATCACAACACATTGACCACATTGGACTGAGTCCTAGTCTTAAAATGACAAATTAATGATTATGTTCAGATGTCTTGAGGCAGTCAGTGTTGGTCTTTATTAGGATTGTTTAAAATGGTTTGGAATTCACTCCACCTAGTTTTCACAGCTGAGTATATCTGAAGTTTGCTCCTCTGTTACAAAAGTCACTGTTTTTCAGCCTTGTTCTCTCAACTCTGTTCCTATATCACTGTCAACCATTTCACCCTGATTTTGTTCTCCACCTCTGATTTTTGACCTTTTCATTGCAAATCTGCTGTACAAAAATGCTGAAAAAGCATAGAAAAAACACTGTTCACTGTTGAATATTCTCGGTATTTATATGTACCTGCATTATGAGTAGCCACTGCCATCCTAATCAATTTAATTTGATCTGGCGTAGGAGCTATAAAAACACCTAATGGACACTTTCTGACATTTTATCTTTGAAGGACTTCTTGCTAGCTTCCCTCCTATCTGAAATAAAGCCGTCACTGTTATGTCTTTTTCATTGGAGCAAGGTGACAGTGGGCCTTGTCTGCACCGTGGTCTCTGCGGGCCTGTTAGGATAAATTGAGAGGAAAGTGCTCCTCCGGGAGTGTGGGCGGGTGCTGGTCCAGGGCACATAGGATCAAAGCACTAATAGTGGGCCGGATTCCCAGGGCTCACCCTGACACAGCATGGTTAGAGGATGAATAATGGCGACTGTGATCAGATGAAGCATTCAGTCCTGTGTTCTGACCTCCCTCTGCAGATTTCCTGCTGAGTAGCAACTTTTGTTGTTTTCCCTCAAGATCAGTGATGCAGCATCGCAATATCATAACATTTACAATGCACTCTGTACTTGGATCATTCGTCTGTACAGCAATTAAGGAAAAAATTGTATGATGAGAGTGTTAAGGAAATGCTCGGAGAGAGGGTGTATTCTGACTCTTTTTATGTAATTTACATGCCTGAATATTCACATAATCAGAGTGAGCACATTGATGCATGCTGATTTTAATCACATTATGGTGCATACATGAGTGACATAAAAAAAAATCAATTTATTTCCAAAATGTGGGTATAAAAAAAGCTCTAACATGCATGTAAGCTTATTGAATGTAAATCAAATGGTTACGGAAAGATTCGTCTTAATATCTAGATTTATTTTTTTGGGTTAGTTGGAACCTCTTAACAGATTAACAAATTGTGTGCTAATATCAAAGTTTTAAAAATTAGGTAAATGTTACATAATCAGTTTCAGTTTTTGTTATCTGTTGATAATTAGCCTGCTTGTGTAAATATGGTGAAATGTGTAGAAATTAAGTTAGGAGTTATTGTGTTAGGCTCAGTAGTAAATTTTAGATTATGTTGTTCCTGTTCCTGCTGCTTTTGTCCTCATCAGCTTCTCATGTTCAGTGTCATCAATAACCAGGGTAGTTAATTAAAATAACATTTGGAAACTGTAATGTACAATACAACACATTTATGCTGTAGGAAGCATAAAGCAGCAGTAGACCAAATTCTTGTTTGTCCTTGGTATTTTATTGTGTGTGTGTGTGCGGACACTGTCGACTCTATACGTACATGGATGTCCTGAGGCTAAAGCTGTCGCGTTGACATCTAATGCAAACAGCTTTCATTTCCCCAGGAACACGGTGACCTCTCTTGCGAACATATTCTCCCAAAAAGCGATAAATCAATTTCTAACACAGCATGACATTTCTTCATGATATTTAGCTGAACACAGTCCATAACATTTAAAACTAATTTCACATCACACATATTTTGTTCCGTTTGTTATGACAGAATCCCCAGAGACTGAGGCAGCCATGGATCTGGGAGCATCTGAGGTGATGGAGTCTGAAGTTCTTTATGACTGTGTGATCTGTGGCCAGAGCGGACCTTCTACTGAGGACAGACCCATTGGCCTGGTAGTTCTTCTCCAGGCATCATCAGGTACTAGGTTACCCAGCATCCCCCACCCCCCCTCCTGGAATTAATAGCCTATACAAGGCTGATTTGTTTCATGGCTATCTTGATTTGTAGTACAATTTTAAACATCCTGCGAATGGAATTGCAGGCTGAATGGTTCAGATTAACTGGAGGTGTATTTCACAAAGCTGCCATTCTGCTGCTATATAACCAGCCTTGTCTTTTTAAACCGAAAGGGTTATTCATGACGTCCTGGGTCCACCATATTGGAAATCTCATTGTAATAGCCAGGTTAGCTGTTGTTTTAATTGGCTCATTTATCATGCATGTTGATCCTTGCTTACCTCCACATAGTGCATAGTGTTTTAACAGAGGAGGATCATTCACTGTCATCCAAATAAATGGCACGTTTGATTAGTAATTAGTCACTTGGCACCGTTTGTCACAAAAACCCGTCCCTCAAGGTCAAAAACCTTTTTCCTTGGACCCGTGCATTGATAAGACCACAATCTATTTATTTCTTCATTTTTTTTAGCAACCAGATCATAATTTTCTGGTCTGATTTCATTCCGGCTGATTTCCATGACTACGTGCCAGAACACACTGTTTTGCCGTGGGTTGTGAAAAGCATTAATATGCAGCCATTAATGAAATCATCCTCACAAATTAATCTGTGATTGTCCCTAAAGGGCGTTCTTTGTTCTCTGTTGTGAATGTCTTTCAGTGCTCGGACATCGGTGCAAAAGCAAAGACGCCAAGAATTTGCCAACTAGTGATGAGGAGCACATCTACCCTGCCGATACGTGTGGCGTGGCTCATGACGTCAGGCTCACCCTCATGCAACGATTCTTCAAAGACGTAGGTGTCGGACTCTGGGACGAGGGAATCGTAAACACACTTAGAGCACTAGTAGGGATTTGTATTTGCCTGTGTAGAAATAACAGCTACAGCAAATCAAATACGCTCCTGGATAAATGGCAGTAAACCAGTGAAACAATCGATAATGCTGCAGAGGTGTGTGCTCTGACGCTCCTGATGTGGCTGTGTTATGCCACTGACATTTTGTGTACAATTTTATAGTGCATTACCACCTGTGACAGACATCTTTAAAACAAATCTTCCTCTTTATTTGAGTAATACGTATATAGGAAACAGAGAGTGGAATGGTGTAATAAACAAAAGCCAGGATGAACTAATATACAGATAAAACAGTCCATCCCTATATTATAACGGTATCTCATAGGAGAGGGAAAATCCAATAAACTCATTATTACAGCAGAAGCTATGTGACAAACAGACATAGTTGGTAGCAGAAATATCACCTGATTCTAAAGGAATATTTTATTGTATCATTGCAAATTACATCAAGTAAGTTACTGTATGCAGTTTCAGCATCAAGTTATCAACATCTGTATGTTTTTCTCTGATGGTTTATCTACAGTACAGTTCATACATTGACCACCCACACAGCTTATTATTTTTAGTTAGCTCCACCCTCACAGTCTGTTACTTACCATCCATTTCTATGCTGATACTACGGGTGACCCTTGCTTACAGATTATGCTAAGCGCTGCTGCTTTCAAACTACTAGAAGTATCAGTCAGCTTAAGTCTGAAGGATTTTGCAAGGCCCTTGTTGAACTCTGCAGGTCTTAAAAATCTGTTGTGGTAGCATTTATTAGGCAGCTAATGGATGTCAGGAAAGGCCTCTTTTAAGAAGCACCACGGCATGAGTGTCATCGTAAAATGTGTATCTAACACTAATCGGCAGGTTTAATAGGCAGTGTCACTCAGCACATAAAAAGTAAAGATCAATAAACCAAAAAAGTTTAGTTTAGTTAGTAGTTTAGTTTAGTTTTTTTAGTTTTCCATCACAGTATAGTACTTTGTCTCATGTCCAAATTCCTTCTGTTTTTAAATTTTTCAGAGCTCTTGTCTGCAGTCTGTGTCAATAGGATGGGACGGGGGCGTCTACGTCCAGACGTGTGGACACACTTTGCATATAGATTGCCACAAGTCATACATGGAGTCTCTGAGGGTAAGAACAAAGTATAGAGCCACTGCTACGACAATCAACATCATTTGAGCCATTTCTTAAGTAATGGCATCAGAACACTTCCCTGTTTACAGATTCATATGTATATTTATGGTCCCAAAACAGTTGTAGGCTTCATTCTGCTGAGGACTCTTATTGTTTTGCTCATTCTACGTTTGGTCTTTTCTCTCAGAATGACCAGGTCCTGCAGGGTTTTTCTGTTGACAAGGGTGAATTTACCTGCCCACTGTGTCGGCAGTTTGCCAACAGTGTCCTTCCTTGCCGCCCCGGGCGGGGCACAGAAGCTGGTGCCTGGTACTCGTCAGCAAACAAGAAGGTGTGTGTGTTGGTAAAGGAGGTGGAAGATCTTCAGGAAAAACTCGGCCTTTTCCCAGTAAGTTTCACCATGACATCACCATATTTGTTTGCATATTTATACTGTAACAGACAGGCTATAGTTGCCGTAAACCAATCAACTTGTTTAAAATGTCAGAATTTATCTTTACACAGAAATTAAAATGTTTCACTTTCACTTGTATATTTGCCCAGTTCTTATGCTAGTTCAGGATTCTTCAGGAAACTATGGTCTTATCTTATTTTAATGGGCACTTCAAAGACTGTTGTTTGAAAAAAAGATTTTGATTTCAACGTCCTCTTATTTCCCAAGACGGAATCCAACCTGAGTAAAGAGATGGAACTGGTTATCAAGGACATCAAGAACACCACCCAGAAGAAATACATGGACTATGGGAAGAACCCGGGCTCCCCTGATAATGACTTCCTCTTCATGTACTCTGTAGCAAGGTGAGAGATGGGGATGTGAGTCGGCTCCTGAACTCCTCCTTCACAGTGGTTCTTCATCCTTCCAAACCCTAAGCGCCATAAAATTCCCACAGATTTTTCGATCAGTGTTAAATAATTGTCTTTACAAAAAGAGAGCACTTTTTCTTATCGTCACTGTCATATTTATGTTTTTTTTGTGTGTAAATGCACCTGAAATTAACTGAAATTAAAAACTACAAATGTCTTGGTGCTGACACCAAGTGTCTGCACTGTTTTTACCCCTTGGCCCGATTGCGTTGGTATTATGGGTCATGAGTTTTTGCTAGCTGCTTTGTCAGTTGATACTTCAGTTTTGACTATTGCCCCATCATCGTTGAGCCTTTTATGGATTATTTCACCATCTGACTCACTTTTTGTAACACTGCTCTTCAGTGTGACCAGCTGGTTTATTCATACTTCTTGTTGTGCCGTTATATGAGCTCGGCATCTCTGTAGGGCAAAGGTCTAATTCCTTTGCCACACTTATCTGGATGCTGCGGGTGTATAATCGTGAAGTAATCAAAGCTCTTAAATGCTTTATTCCTTTGAAGTGAACAATAATTCATTTTATTTTCTGAGATACTGACTTGAGTGGACAGAGGTCTAAAGCAGGCAGGTAAAGATGCATTCCTAGGAATTTAGTGGCTTAATGTGAATGTAGACCAAGATTGATTCCATGTAGTCCCCGGCATCCATGGTTCAAATGAAAACAGTGACTTATACCGCATGTCTAGCTCACCTTTATCCCCGTGTATCTCTCTTTCCGTTATCTAATAAATGCAAAGATAGAAATAATCTTAAACAATTACTCGATCTGTCTCATAGTATGAGTACAGTTTGAGCTAGTCACTTTGTTGTCCTTAATCACATAGTAAAGATGTTTCTAAAGGGTGGAAATTTGAGATTATATGTATCATCACAATGGACTAGTCACCAGTTATAGAAATGCTCGCAGCTTACCTTCAGGTGTCCGCCTCCTCACCACTCTGATTCTAAACATCTACAAAAAAATGCCCTCCCTAGACCTTAACCCTCCAGACCTTTTTGTCACCAAGTCAGTTTCCGTCAGCCATGTTCGCTGTAAGGAGAGATCCCCTGAGTATGTCTGGTTGCCTGTTGGCTCTCTAAAGTTCAATGAACAGCGCAAATTGCCTGAGGAGTGGAAAATTCCTCTGTCACAGGGGCACTCTTATCAGCAGAAGCCAGATGGAGCTTCACCGTGGTTGCATTATCTATGTGAAATTGCTTTTTCTCCTAGGAAAGCCAAGGATTTGCCTCCACCTCACTGGCCCATTGAAAGAAATGGCCGGAGCTCAGTGTTATTTTAGTAACACCTATCTGTTTTACCATCAATGTACTTTGTTGAAGGTTTAAGGATTTTTTTCAGATTTTTTTTTTGTTGTTGAAAGGAATTAAAATTCAAGAGTGAAATGTGTTTGCTTAAGCATGGCAAATGCGCATTATTCATGCAAACCGTGGTCGGAACAGCTTTTATGCTAATGCTTTAGCTTGTGCAAAATCAGTCTTAGAAAGCAGTCATTTATTTGATACGGAATTGCTGCTGCAAAACAGGCCCATTTAATAGCAAATTATTTGACTAGGCACAGTAGGCAGCATCTTTCATCTTCCCGATCAAAATGACAAAAAAGGAGCCTAACACTGACAATGATTATACTGTTTATACAGACCTATGCCCAATAATATCCTTAAAAGTTCCAGATCCACAAGGTTCATTTTACTGTGAATTATCTGCTCTATGTTCCATTAGAATTTTATATATCTCATGATGTTGTTTTGACATAGTTAAAAATCTTTGGATATCTAAATTGTATCAGTAATGGCCAACAAAAACAGAAATCTGTTTTCCATTAAGGCAAGTAAGTGAAAACCTTTTATCAGACAGACTTGCTATGGATAATGAGTAAATGATAAATGATGTCGACTTCAATATACAATAGGGTTAGGATGTGTGTGTGTATAGCTCTGTAGACAATAAACCATTCACATGGACCTTCTTCATATTAGTAACCATTACATTTATGTGTCTCTTTAGGACAAACCTCGAGTTGGAACTTGTTCACCGGGGAGGAAACTTGTGTTCTGGAGGCGCTAGTGCAGCTGCCAAGCGCTCCTGTCTCAGTGAGTAATTGGTGCTAAACCCCCCACGTTTTCTGTCATTAACAATTTCTCATGTAAATGCAATCAGCAATGTGCATAAAGTTACCAACCTGTCTTGTATAATGTGATGTTTTTATATATATTCAGGGAAATATTCTTGTTTATGGTCTTTGCAGATAGATAACAGAATGAGAGATGTGTTCAAACTGGATCTGTGAAGAATATGCATCCTTTTTCCTTTTTTTTTTTTTTTTTACTAAAATCATAGCATTTAAGAGGGTTTTCTGTCAGTTGTTGTCTGCTGTTTGAGGAGTTTATTACTGGGGTCATCGTTTCCCTCTGGTTTCTCTGTGCTTTTGAACAGAGATCAAAACTATTGGTCCGTGATACTGTTGAACCTTTAAAACAGGTTGATTAGTAATGGCAGGCGAGGATAGATGGTCTCCCAGGTGTGCCGTTGTGGATTCTAACAACCAGGTTAAATGAAGCAGACAATTAGTCAAGTGCACTTGTAATTGATAGTGTCAGAACTGACAGAGGCATTTGTCTGGGGAGGATGGAAAGTGTGATCTTAGCCAAATCTCAAAGGTAAAGCCTTCATTTTTGTGTATGCAGTTAATTGTTGAATTGTGATGAAAGGACGGGATTTTGCAATGGCAAAATTAAAACAATTGGAACCGCGACCAGAGTACAGTTTGTAAAAAGAAATAAAACTCGTCTCCTCTTTGTTTAATTAGTTTGTTAAGTGGCGTACACCCAAAGTTGTGGCTGCTGCTTGCAGCAATAAAATGGTCTGTCATCCATGAGTGGCTGAAAAGAGGTTTTACACTGGAGGCTTGCCATTTCTGAGCTACATTAACCATATAGCCGTGCTGACAGCCAAATTTACTCAGCTGCAGTACATTAGAGTTCACTGTTCTTAGACAAATGGATTTGATGGAACATGCCAGGCATGTGCTAACAGCGATCTCCCAGGGGGTTCCTGAGCCTCTGTCCCACAAGGCACTTCCTCTTTTTAAATGACGAGGATGCCACAGGCCAAAGAGACAATTCCCTTAATACAGGCTGATTCAAGTCTGCTGTCCACATAGACAGTTGTGTGCGCTTGTTTTTATTAATTGCAAATGTTGAAATGTAGACAGTGGTACGTACAGTATTAACAGAGTGCCCTTCTTGGTACGTTATGTTGACCTTAATTGTGTGGAAACTTGTATTAAACATATTTATTTGGTTCCTTAATAGTGAGTTGTTGTGAATACTACGTGTACTAAAAATATCAGGATATTTATGGTGGAAACAATCAGATATTAATGTAACCAAGGCAATGAAAGGTAACCCCACATTGTTTGTTCCTGCTATAACCAGTGACTGCCCAGTGATTTCTGCTGCTACCACAGGATCCAGTTCCATGTCTTACACCTTGTCTGTGAGAAATGTGAAGTGAAACCTGAAACTTGAATGTCGCAAGAAGGCCACTGAGTTTGTAGTTGAAGTAGAGTTTTCTGACGGGTGAAGACTGGTTTGGTTGGATTTCCAGCACGTCAAACATACTTTTTTCCTTTCCTGTCTTCCTCTTGTTGCTTTCTGGTAAGAGACGAGTGGTAATGAGGGAGGAGAGGACAAGTTGTTGTAAAGCCAAACCGATTGCATCCTTGGGCAGTCACTCTTGAGCCATGCTTTGTCTGTGTTTACCTGTGGAGGGCAGTGTTGGTTTAGGTATTGACAGTCCACACGTCAAATTGCAGAATTTGTCATATGAAGTACTTTGCTGCAATACAGCATCAATATAAGCAATTGGTGCTTATATTTGTATTTCTGTCAGGTTGGTGTTGCTTTGTGGAGTATAATGCTGGTCTCATACTAATGTTGAGGGTCACTGTAAAATCATGAAGTGTGTTGGTATTAGAATCCTGTATTTGTGCATGGGCGCATGTCTGTGTATGTGTGTCTGTGTATGAGATAGAAGGATATTGCTTCATGTGCCATTAGCTCCACAGTGAACAGGTGTGACCTCAGCGAAGCGTTGCCCGGGGCTAACGAGCACTACCACAGATCCATCTGGTCTGGCCTGGTTTTAGTTCAGCCAAACCATTGCACTGTTGTAGCTCTTCAAGTCAAGTGCTTTTCGTATTCGATCCAGAGCGATCCCTGCAGGGGTCTGACAATGGGCATTGAGGTGACCTGAGTCATCTCTTGGCTGCGTTTGATCCTCTCAGAGCCGGGTTTTGTTCCTCCATGAGCTTAACAGTGGTTTGTGTGTGCGTGTTTTCTCTTTCAGATCAGCTGTTCCATGTGCTGGCCATGCACATGCGTCTGTACAGCATCGATTCAGCCTACAACCCCTGGAATAAGCTGACTCAGGTTATACAAAGCAGAGAGGAAGAGTGAGTGACTTTCTGGAGTGCCTTTTGTTGGAGTAAACCTGTATATTTATCTCTACATTCTTACTTTAACCTCAGCGTCTTCTGTTCTTCCTGTCGTACACGTAAGCATATAATCAAAGACCCACATTGTCCTCTTTTCCAAAGACCACCCTCTCCTCTTGCCCCCAGCAGCTTACACTTCACACAAAGAGGAGCTAAAAACAGAAAAGGGACCATGAGTGGTTGCCATAGATACCAATAATTGCTGCATCTGGCAAATAACTGGGCACTCTACAGAGAGCAAAACGATCCTGTCAAAATCACTGTACTGGCAACAATGGCACTGTAACAACACCGTACCAGCAGCAGCAGCAGCAGCAGCGTCTCAATCGTTAGCCGTCCCCTTACCTTCAATGGAAACCTGTATCCAACAAAAAAAACACGTGCTGTTTATCTGTCTGTGCAATTTTATTATCAAATGACTTCGGTTGTCAGCGATCGGCAGTCACATAATCCAGCACTTAACAATAGACAATTGGCTTTAATAACCTTTACTCCCTGTTAGTGCTGTAAGACAGCTTTTACATTTGTTGCTGTTAAAGTGCTCCCAGCCATACAGTATTCCCACAGGAGCCATTTGGCGTTTAAAAATACTTTGTTAGGGATTCAGGAGGCAGCGCTGTCATTGACACCCTTAGGCGCTCAACCTGAACTAGCCTCTTTAAGTAGGACAGAGAGATGTTTCTACCCAGATGCAACGCGTCGTTCGTGCTGTGACGTTCCCTTTATTAAGTAAATGCAGAGGAACATATTAAGCGTACGGCTGCGTAGACCTTATGCAGTGGCTGTGAGCGAGAGTGGAAGGCACTGTCCTGTTAGGTTTTCCTCCAGTGCACAGCAGAATTAACTGGTGAGTGCTCTGGTAATGGAAGGTATTATTCTGTAAGTGCAGCTTCTTTCATTCACAATCCCCTAAGGCTTTTCCAGAGTGCAGATTGGAACTTGAATGAATTGGTAACAGAAAGGAAGGCATTTAAATGGAGATGGCATACAGTACAATACAAATATGTAACCAGGGCTTAGGAAGATGGACTGTGAAAACAAAGAGATGAGCCTTTTCCAGTCTGAGTGGATGATGATGATGGCAGCAGTGAGGACTCACCACTCTTTTAATGACTGCAGCAGTCAATGTTTACCATGTCTTTAATGGTTATTTAATTAATATCTTGGTTAGTTTACTGTTTGATGATTTGTTTTTCATCTCAGTAGCAATTTGACTTTGGGCTTTAAACACATCGTCTGATCAAAACTCCTTTTGTTGTATTGCAGCGGCTTTGATGAGGAGAGGTCTGAGGTACCCATGCTCTTTCGAGACGTGCCATCTCTGCTGATTATCTTCGTGCTGACCATGCCACAGCCGCTGAGAAAAGGTACCACTCCCACGTCTGCATCATGCGGCCACAAGAGAGCACAGAGTGTCAGGGTGGCTGTTTCACAAGGACAGCTCCATTATCGCTGGTAATCAGGGCTGAGTGCGGGGAAGAAGCCCTTATCTTTGCTCCTGTTGCCGTTATTCAGCTGTGAGGATCAGAGAGGAGCAGCCCCGGTGATGGGAGGGCCGCACCTCCTGAGTTTGCCCTTCATCTCAGGCTTGTCAGGAGAGGTGAAGGGGCCCGTCTAAAGACCTGGCTCAACAGGCGGCACTCATGTATAATGAGAGTAATGTCACACAGTGCTGCACAGTGAATTAGGTCGAGTACTGATGCACACAATAAGGACTTTTGGAACACGGGACACATGTTTCATAAACGGGGCTTATGAAAAACGAAATTCTTAATTTGAAATTAATATTCAAATTACTTTCTTAAATGGCGATTTAGGATTTGTTAAGGATTATTTGTGTCACGTTGTTCTCCAAAGTCTTCTGTTTTTATAGCCTAAACTATAACAGGTAGCATGCCCTCCAACAAAAACACTCATTGTCTTATTAACTTTTAGAGGCTGTTTGTCTTTTTTATTCCCAAGTGCTAAAACCAAAACCAGCCACGCAGAGAATATATCTATTTTTTTTGAAACAGCAGGAATAGGAATGCCTCTGAAAAAACGTTGATGGCTTTTCCTCTGCGTGATCACACCCAGCCTATAAGTTATTTACATGTCACACTTTGAGAGATGGGCATCTGTGTCAGACTGTGTGACGGTAAATTTGATGAATGCCTGGTGAATTGTCGTGCTGTGCGAAGGGACACATCAGTCACTGCTTTATAGATGTGTGAGTTGTAGCAACAGTTAAATTCTGAGATTTTGGTTTTTGATTACTGTAAATTGAACGTAACAATCTGTGATGAAATTCTGATTTAAATATGGACGTTGCGTGATCCAAGACCACCGTTTTGTATTGGCTCTCGGTATGCCTTAATTCATTTGTGTGGGTAATTTATCAAAATTGCCCATGATAAGCCACACAGTGCACTGAGTGATTTATTTAACTTTGTAAATGATGCCTTGTCTTACTGTGATCATTATGTTCTGTCTCTGTCTAGAGCACTTCACCTGTCTAGTGAAAATGCTGTACAACCTGCAGTACACACAGGCTCTGGCTGCACTCTCAACCAAGTTAAGCCCAGAGGAAAGGCAGGCCTGGAGCACATCTGGCGCACTCAAGAAGGTAAAATCACATTCAACAAAGCCAACGGGAATTTGTGCCGTGACAGGTATAAAGATTTTAACTAAAAATACTCTTGAGCAACTTTGGCACATTGTATTGTAAACTGAAGCTGACAGATTAATTTTACGATATGGATGTGCTATTATTGCTAATTCACAATTAATTGAGCACCTCGCAACTCTACAAATGGTACTTGGATGTGCCATTTACCTCTTGTGATTGGATTAAGAAAGGAAAATGTATTCTTCATTTATCCCCATGGTGAAATTTATTTTGGATTCTGCAGTTCCACCCGATCACATCACGGTGTTTATGTTGTGGCCCCGTACAGGAACGCACTGAAAAGCCTTTTAAAGACCAAATGCTTCCACTGCCTGTTGCATTAGTTGTTCCCCAGAGTCAATTTACAATCACAGTAAATCATTGTATATGAGCCATTATTGAGATTAATTAAGTCCTTTCAGATTTCATTCATTTAGTTTCCACTTGTGGACAATATTGATCTTCATTATATGGAAAAGTGTTCTCGCTGAAGAGTGCAGCATTAATTATATGTCTGCCTTTAGTCTATTAAATTTGTATTAGTGAGCGGCTGGCTTGAATGTCAATAGATAAACAGCTGAAACCCTCCCGCCTTTCGTCCCACCACAGTAGTGCAATGATCATACGCAAGCTGGCGTTGTGACACGTTTCAAATAGTTAAGGACATCCACACTGAGTGCGACAGTAATTAAATGGAAGTTGATAAAGAAGGATGCAGTCTGAACAAAAACGAGAACCTGGAGGAAACAAATCCATCGACTTGATATTCCTCCACTATAAATCCACGACAGAGGACAGCAGACAAGATAAGACAGCCGCTGCTTTATATTCTCCCACCTTCAGCTTGATAAATGCTAGTAGCTTTTCTTCTATAGAAAGTATTAGCTACAGCCGTCAAATTTTTATCAGAACACCCATTCACTCTTGTCAATACTGTTTATCAGATATTTTATCGCAAGAAATGAATTATTGTTCTCTGCTTCCTCTGCGTAAGTCATTATATTCACATAAAAGGAGAATTAGGAAGGCAGACGCTATGTTGTGATAAATGACAATATTACATCATCAGGCAGGACTTAATGATTCTGTGACCATTTTGTGGTTTTTGTTAGCCATCAACCACTTGTCATGCAGTATGTGGGCTGCTCGTCATCGAGGAGTGCTCTGTTGACCTGACGCTGCATAGCACATGACCATAACAAATCAATAGTTCAAATCCATAATCTTTGGTGCACGTCGTTTTCAAACTGCCTCACAATATAAAAATGGAACCCACGGTTTGCATTTTCAAAGTTGCAAACTTTTTGTTGTGTTTTGATTTTTTTCCCCAGAATGCTGCGAACGGTGAAAAATCCTTCGATGCACTACTCAGTCACGTTATCAGCGAGCTCTCCAAAGACAACATGGTCTACATGGTGAACTGTGAAGAAACATCAGTGGTGAGGCACTAACCTAACTTTGGAACATTTCTGTCCAAAAGATGCTCCCCTCTCTCCTGTGACTTTATTTTGTTCCTTTTCATTTTCTTGTAAACAATGAATTGACCGTTACTGTGACAGAGTGCTCTCATATCTCCACTCATCTCCGAGTGAGATATACATCACAGCATTACCACTCAGCTCTTGGCTGCTTATTGATCAAGTGTTAATGTGATTTTCCCCCCTTCCAGCTGAGCTCCAGTGTGTGGTCCCCACAGTCCATAGAATTCAGCCTCCAGCAGTTCTGCCTGCCCTTCCTGAGACTCTCCTGCCTCCTGCAGCATCACCTCTATGGCGATAACCTCACCGGCTGCTCGGTATGACTCCACGTGTTATCATGACTCATCCTCAGCCTTAAATCACACAACTCCTGTAACAATACAAAGTAGGAGGTCTATCCTGCAGGGGTGCACAGATGCAGCATTGAATTGTGATGCATCCATTTTTTAAGTTGCCAGTAAAACTGAATTGATCTGAAATGTTTCAATAGGAAACAGTTGTTAGTAAAATAGAACTGAAAAAACCTTAAGGCATTTTCCTCTCCTAGATTGAGATTGTATAATTTGTGCACTAGAGTAATAGTGTTTAATCAATTTTCCATATTTGTTTGCAGTTAAAATTGTCTTGAAATTAAAATTGTTCCAAAATGATTAAATGGAATAGTGGTGGAAATTGATATTGTCAAATCAATAAATGAGAAATGATGATAAAATAATTGTAATCTAATCAACTTGCCTTTTATACCCCTTCCATCCCATCATCTTGGATAAATAGTTTTTAGTTTTTATATTTTGACAAATAAGCAACATGAAATTTTGACACTCACAATGTGCTGCTCAACAGAGCTCCAGACGTTCTGTCAAAAACATGCTGTCATTCACATTAAGCCAATAGAGAGACTCATCACTTTGTCTGTGTGTGTGTGTGTGTGTGTATATATTTTCAGGAAGAGGAGGAATTCTCAACCTTGGCTGTGTGTTTAGGACTCTTACCCTCCGCTCCCCAGCCCTCCCACACCATGCACAGTGCCTCATGTCTGGAGTGGGCGGTTGGCGCTTTCGACTTGGTCACACAATGGTGCACCGAGGTCACGGGGATGTCTCAGACGCAAGCAGAGCAATCACTGGTGCGATATGCATAATAGTCAAAGTTATAAAGAAGAATCCTCTCTTTAAGGTGTCATTGGATTTGGATAGTGCACAAAAACGCCAGTCTCTGCGATGATGTTTTAACTGAATGTATTTTTGACTTTGATAGGGGACAAAGTGCCCTGTCTGTTTTGGAATCCTCCATGGCTATGATATATATGCATATTTTGAACGTGTCCTGTGCATGATTCATCTAACTAAAGTGCTGCTGACACTTTGAAATGAGTTTCAACCTTGGTTGACAAGGACCATTGCTGTGTGTGTCTCTGTGGCGTAGGAGAGTGATTGCACGACGAGCCTTGCGTCTTATACTGTCGTCATTCGGCGCTATGTTAATCTCGGATGCTGTACATCATCCCAGGAACATTTCAGTTTGGACATTACTTTTAACATAGGGCGTTATTTATCATTGCATCCTAGAATTAAAGGCCGGTATAAAACTCGATCTGCGTTACTTTTTGATTTCCCATTACGTTTGGCGCTACATTTGTGTCCAGAATGTGTTGTAGAAACCGTTCTGTCTTTTTTGTCCTCTGCAGTCCTTGATTGTCCAGGATCCCCAGTGGGCAGCTCCCCGTCTACTCCAGCTACCTGACAACTACAATATCATCTTCCAGTACTATCACAGGAAGGCCTGCACTGTCTGCAAAAAGGTGCCAAAGGACCCTGCACTCTGCCTCGTTTGTGGCGCGTTTGTGTGTCTCAAAGGGCCGTGCTGCAAACAGCAGGGTATCTGCGAGTGTGTTTTGGTAAGTTTCCATTGTCGCTCTCTGCCCACCGTGTTAAGTGTGAAGGCCGAGACCGCTGAAGAAAATGCTTATGATTGCATTGATATGTTGTGTCCCCGCTAGCACTCCCAACACTGTGGTGCAGCTACAGGCATCTTTCTCCTGATAAATGCCTCTGTCATCATCATCATCCGTGGACATCGTTTCTGCCTGTGGGGTTCTGTTTACCTGGATGCCCACGGAGAGGAGGACCGTGACCTGCGGTATGATACATCACGCAGGCATTTCTCTATGTGCTCCATGCACTTAACACTTAACATATTCTATTACTACTGTGGATTTTATGTGAGGGTTTCCTATCCAATGCCATCCATGTGATGCAGACGGTTTATGATAAGGCTTCCATTGCAGTAAACTGCTCAAACCACAAAACTGATGGGTGGATAATGTTTAATATCCCAGTTGAAAATAACCTCCTTCGGCCCCGCGTGTATGATTAAATAAATCCAGTGATTTATAAGCATCCCCAGCGGGCTCCTCTGTGAAATAGGTGCATATATCAGGATGCTTACATGACACTTACATGTACAGATTTCAAACCGAACCTCTGTGATGTTTCCCACAGACCTCCAGCTGTTTGTTTTTTTTTCCAGATTGAGATTAAAAACACAATGAATTAAGATGGCTCAGATATCCCATCTTCTTAAAATCTTGGTTGAGTTTTGGGTGTTTTTGCATAGTTAATGACAAAGATGTAATTCTTGATTAAGGTAGGATCGCTCATGTCAAAACAGTTTGTTTGTGTTGTTCACATGTTAAATATCAGCCGGGGGGGGTTTATGGATTTGTAAATGCTGAAGACATGACTGCACGTGTGCTGCAAGGAGGAAAAAAATCCAAATCTCTAATCTTGTGCCCTGTGTCCTTTCTCCAGCCGGGGTAAACCTCTGTTCTTATGTGAAGAGAGGTATCGTGTGTTGGAGCAGCAGTGGGTCTCACACACCTTCGACCACATCAACAAGCGCTGGGGTCCTCATTACAATGGACTCTAAAGTTCCTCTGAAGTCCACAGATGGAGAAGAGTTGTCATTGGCTTACATGTCAGCCTTGATTTAAAATATTTGGGAACTTGTTATGTGATATACACAGACATGCAGTGAGGGTACTGCTGCCACAGCCTTGGTTTATATGAAGTTTGATGTACAATCATCCCTAAAGACTAACACGTGTGTGTGTGTGTGCGCGCGTGTGTGTGTGCGCGTTTAAGTGGTTCATTGTGTGGTATTTGATAGCACAAATCAGAATTTGGTGATAGCACAACCCTCCCCAGGAATAAATTGATCTGGAACGGGCTTTTGAAGCCCCTTATATTTATTTGGGTTAAAACATCGACTGCTGAATGCCCCGACGGAGTTTGATTATGTGTTGCACCATTTCTGATGTTAATGCATATCCCTTTTTATTTATCAAGACGTGCTCTGATGTGCTGGCATGAGGTTAAAGCTGGTGGTGAGCGTGGCGATGTTATTGCAATGTGCACTCAGTGTATCTGCAGACGTGATGGTAGGCGGGACAAGTCCACCGATCAACACTATAGTTTTTCACAAACAAGCAGAGGCTCTTTTTTTATGGGTCTAGTTGCAATCCATCCTCAGGAATGTTTTTTTTTTCTTTTTTTGCTGTTAAATACATTTTAGATATTTAAATAAATGCTGCTGCTCATTGTTCAATTAAGTAATTTTAACTTTTGTGAAGATTTTCTTTTTGTAAGGATGCGCTTTGAGTTTATGATAGATGGTTGATAATGTTGACTCCAATTCACTTTAATGTTTCAGCAGGTATGCGGTCACATCATTATGACTCATCACAAACCTGAAAAGTGCTTGCTGCCCCCCCTGAGCCCCCCCCAACTCAAAAC